>CAKNYM010049972.1:205892-227896 GCA_932195095.1 Andricus curvator | reverse complement strand
CGCAGCTAACCTTAGGGGCTGTTCAGCCTCACGGGCCGTTCCTCTATTCGCAACCTGAGGACGCGCTACGTAGTGGTGACAGGAAACCCAATAAGCAATTATAAATTTGTTTTAAAAATAGATAAATACTAAAATAAAAAATTTATTCATCAAATAAATAAGTTTTAATTCATTTATTATTATTATTATTTTCGGAATTTTGAAAAAATTCTACAGTGTCGTATATTTATAATGTCGGCAATTTTATATCAGGAATTTTCCATTATCGGAAATTTTCAAATTCGGTAATATGATAAAATGTCACGAATTGTATTATTCGGAAATATTCTAATTCGACAATTTTCTACTTTCCATAATTTTCTCTTTCAAATATATTCTTTTTCGAGAATTATAGTTTTCGATATTTTTCAGCCGTCCTTGAAAATTCATCTATTTTGGTGTAAATTTCACCTTTTTTTGGTTGAAAATGCAACTGTTTGAATAAAAATTATCTGTTTTGGTGAAAAAATTCAAATACTTGATTGAAAATTCAACTAATTTGTTAAAAATTCATTTTCCTGGTTGAAGATTCATTTTTTTAGTTGGAAACTCATATCTTTGATTGTAAATTTAATAATTGTGTAACAATATTACTTTTTTTATTGAAAATATATTTTTTTTTACTGAAAATTTAACTATTCCAGTTTGGTTCGAGACTCAATTTTTTTAGGTTGAGGATTCAACTATTTTGTTTAAAAAATTTATTTTTGTTAGAATTCAACTCTTTTTTATATAAAATAAAAATATTTTTCAGTTGAAAGTTAAACCACTTTGTTAAAAATTAATTCTTTTGGTTGAAGATTTATCACTTTAGTTGAAAACTGATCTCATTGGTTGAAAATTTAACTATTTTGTTGAAAATTTGTTTTTTTTTTTTCTTTAAAATTAATATTTTTAACTGGGAATTCAACTATTCTAGTTCGCGTTCAAATTTGATCTTTTTAAGTTGATAATTGAACTATTTATCAGGAAATTCATTTATTTGGTTGGAAATTCGATTTTCTTTTTGGGTTGGAAATTAAAATTTTAACTGAGAATTTAACTATTTCATTTTTCGTTGAAAAATGATATTTTTTAATTGGAAATTAAACTATTGTGTAGAATTATCGTTTCTTTTTGATAAAAAACAGATTTTTTTAAATGAAAATTTAACTATTCCATTTTTGTTTGCAATAAAATTTGTGTAGGTCAAGGATTCATTTATTTTTTTGAAAATTTGTCGTTTTATTGGCATTCAACTGTTTTTCATTTTATATTAAAATCTTTTTTCGTTGAAATATCAACTATTACATATTTCGTGGACGATTCACCTTTTTTGGATACAAATTTGAATACTCAGTTGAAAAGTTGAACTACTTTGTTCAAAATATATTCTTTTGGTTGAAGATTCATTACTTTAGTTGAAAATTGATCTCTTTGGTTGAGAATTGAACTATTTCCTTGAAAATCTGCGTTTTTTTGTTCAAAATTAATATTTCTAACTGAAAACTTAACTATTCAATTTTTTGTTAAAAATGATATTTTTTAATTTAAAATTAAAATGCTTTGTTTAGAAAATTATTTATTTGGTCAGAAATTCGTTTTTTCTGGGTTGGGAATTACATTTTTGAATTTAAAATTTAAATATTCCATTTTCGGCTAAAAATTGATCGTTTTTAGTTAACAATTAAACTGTTTGGTTAAAAATTCATGTAATGAGATGAAAATTGGCCTTTTTGGTAGAAATATCAACTATAATATTTTCGTTGAAAATTTATCTCTATGCTTGAAAATCTAACTATTTTAAGTTTTCAATTTTTAACGTTAAAATTTGTAATTCGCTCAATTTTGAACAAATTCAGAAAGATATAAAAGAATTAATTAATGTTCAATTTTTCATTGAAGTTCTTTACTACATTTGAAATTACTACAGTTCAATTTAAAAAAAATAATTAATTTTTTATATTTCCAGCTGATCCACTTAAAACGCTTTTCATTTCGAATTTTTAATTTCAAACGCTTTTAATTTTTAATAATTCAAGTCTTCTTCTATTTTAACAAAAGAACTTCACAGAAAAAAGTTGAAAACAAGCTTATTTTTCATTATATTATGCGATATGAAATTTGTGGTATTAGATAGATTTAAAAATTTCAAAAAATCCTGGTATTACAAAACTTAAAACACGTACTCGGAGCATGCTCAAATTAATTGAAGTAATTTTTCCAACTTCCATTTTCGGTTCCAACAATTTTTCTTTTTCTAAGGCTCGGTAATCCATGAAACGATCAATGACAATTCGCATTTTATCACCAGCAGTGATGTCAACTAATTTCGAACTATGACCAGTTTTTCCGCTGCAATGTACCCATATTTGAAAGACAGATCTATCTCCTCCATTGGTCAAGAAAATTTTTTTGCCTGGATTAGGAGCTCCTTTATCCAACACAAAACCAACATTTAAATCTTTGAAATCTTTAGTTTTTACGAAACCTCTCATGCCACCTTCTCCTCCAGTTTCTTCATCTGGTAAAAATGAAAGATGGACTGTTCTTTTTAGTCGAATACCATTTAACTTCAGACGACGAATAGCTTCTATGTGTTGAATGTTGACACTTTTCATGTTCTGTGTTCCACGAGCGTATATATCTCCATTTTTGTCAATGAAGGCAGCAAAGGGTGGATGTTTCCATTCTTCCTAGAATTTTTAATTGAATTCAATTTTGCTTCCACATAGAGGGAGGTTTGTTATGACCTACATTTTTAAATCTTTTTTTTTAACATTTCGATATAATTCGACCCCAGGAGTTCATAAATTAAATTTTAAAAGAATATCCCTGTGTATGTTTGGGTATGTAACTCTTTTCTGTTCACCGTATATCGAGAAGTAAAAGAGCAATGATCATAAAATTTTGACGAATTGTAGCTCCGATCGATATCCAGATCTGATAGGATTTTGTGCTAGATAAGTCATTTAAAAGTGGCTTTTTTTAGTTCAGAGATTTCAAACGAAAATTTTCTCGTTTATATGAGAAGAACTTTTTTAATATTAAAAATACAATGATACGCTATCTAGTTTTGTTCGCGTCTTCGAGATGCATTAATCGACCTATTGTTGAATCTTTTATGACAAACCAGTAGAGATTTATGAAGTTTCGAAAAATGATTTATTCTGCTTAAATGAGAAAAACTTTTTGATATTCAAAGTACAAAAAAACTATATCTAGTGTATTTGTTCGCGTCTTTGAGATGCATCAATCGACCTATTATTGAACCTTTTACAACCCACCAGTACCGATTTACGAAGTTTAAAATAATTGGTGTATTTCTGTTTATATGAGAACAACTTTGTTAAGATTAGGAATACTATAGTATTCCCAATCTTAATAGTTAGTAATACTATAGTAAAACTATGGTTTTTTCGCGTCTTCGAGACACGTCGAATGATCTATTCACGTACCTCCCATGATCTCTTATGATCTAGCAATACCGATTTATTAATTTTAAAAAGATATTTTTGATCTTCTTCAGATGAGCAAAACTTTTTTAAGACTGGGAATACTACAGTAATGTATATGACATATTTGTGCAGGTCTTCGAGACGCATTGATTGCCCAATTAAAAAATATTTCATGATCCACCATAACCTACCAATATCTTTTTCAAATTTTTTAACAAAATTATTTGCCTTGTTTAAAGGAGGATTTTTTTATATTGGGAATATAACAGTACTGTATTTTATGGCATTGTTCGCGTCTTCGAGTTGCTTGGATTGACCTATTGAGAAACTTTTGATTACCATTCCTGATCAATCAATAGCGACATAGAACGATTGACCGAATACATTTCAAATCAGGCAGGTTCTACACTTGAAGTTGCAGAATCTCTCGGGGACAAACTATGTTGCTTTTTAGAGGAAATTAGGCGATACGCATTTTTTGTTTAAAAAAAAAACAATTTTTTCTCTAAACTCGCATAACTTTTGACCTAATTGTGATATCTGTGATATCTTAAAAAAAAGTTAGAAAATTAATGTCAAGACAAGAAATTTTTTGACTAAAAAGTTTTTATATTCAATATATTCAAATATATTTCATATTTATACAGGTATTTTTCAATGAAGAATCTGAATAAATAGATAATAAGAATCTGAAAACGTGGGTTCAGGTATTATTTATTTATTTTTTAAACTGAGATTCAAACAAAGTTTTTATACATCATTGAAAAATACCTGGATAAATGTGAAATATATTCAAATATATTAAATATAAAAACTTTTTAGTCCAAAAATGTTCTGTCTTGACATTAATTTTGTAACTTAAATTGTTTCAGCAAAAATGTAAAAATTCGATTTTATGAAAAATAATTTTCTGATGATAAAAACTGTTCAGCCCACGTAAAATTCACATGAAGTTTTCCTCATATGAACGTATATATTTTTTGAAATATTGAACAAAAATAGTAAGTATTTCCATAAGGCAGGAATGAAGAGAATTTTTTGTTTATGAAAATTGAATTTTTTCATTTTTCTCGGAAATGGTACAAGATATCATAAATGCGTAAAAGAACTTTTTGCAGAACTTTTTTGAATGTGCAAACTATTTTCTCAACATTTTTTTGTATCTGTTGTTGTTTTCAGGAAAAATGTGAAAATTCGATTTTATGGAAAAAAAATTCACCTGGCCACAAAAGTTATTTAGCCCTCATTAAACTCACAAGATATTTTCCTTATGATAGTACAAATTGAACAAAAAATTGGCAAAAAATATAAGTGTGGGTTTTAAAGAAAATCGACTATTAAAATTTCCCGGAAAACCGCCGCCAGTTTGGTGATTTAGAACATGTTTTTAATTTTCTCGCATATTTCGAAAGGAGACGATAAACTCTATCAGAATCTGGGAAGAAATCGTGAATATCTCAATTACGTCAAAAGTTATACGAGTTTAAAGGAAAAATTGTTTTTTTTTTTAATCAAAGCCAAAAATTCAAATACGCATAACTCTGTAAAAAAAATTTTTTTCACAAATCGCAAAAATAAGTATCGCCTAATTTCCTCTAAAAAACAACATATTTTGTCCCCGAGAGATTCTGCAACTTCAAGTGTAGAACCTGCCTGATTTGAAATGGATTCGGTTGATTAAAAAAAGATTACGTTGTTATTATGAAGAAAACTTTTTTTTTCAATTTGGATTTTTTTTTTACGAGGGCTGGTGGAAAAAAGTTCAAGGACACACCGTGAAGGGTCCGCACTTCGCGGTAGTGTAGGGATCTTAGTCGCATCACTACAATGACTCTTAAATATATAATATTCAATTATACATTGCGTATAATTATACATGATACAAAATCAAATTTGTCATTATAATAATGCCACAAAGTGATTGTTCGTTTTCCAGAAAAAGAAATTCTGTCATTTTTTTTCAACGTTTACCCTTGCCCCCAGGCTTTTGAAATAAAAATAGGGATTTAAATGGGAAAAGCTTGGTTTTCGAATTAATGGAAAAAAGAAGTGCTTGTTATAAACTTTTTGTGAATTAAAGTATAGTCACCTCTTAAGGAAATTTCCAGGAATAATTTCCACTCAATAAATTTTAATTTTGACCCCCTTCCCGCCCCCAACACCCTTTTATTGCGCCCGGAAAATGCCCCAAAAAATGCCAAATAGAAGTTTTCTATCAAATTCATGCTAAAGACGGTATTTTTAGGAACTTTTTCAACATAAACTATTTTTAATGCATAAGTAACGACTTTTAAAAAATTTTAAAAATAATTTTGAATTGTTTGAACAATTATTATTTGTTGAAACAATTTTTTTCCTCTGAAAATCGTGAAAAGTTATTATACTTTGGGATAAATTATATAAAGTTGATGAATGTCAAGATTGGTACCTGTTGTTTAACATATTTCGTCAATATTTGAACAATTTCCATTTGTGTAAACAATTTTTTCCCTGTCAATAGTGAAAAGTTCTTTTTTTCTGCAATTAATGACGTAATTGTCTAATTTTAAGAGAAATATATTTTTGTTTGAAACATTTAGCAATTATTTAAACAATTATTAATCATCTTCTTGCGCCTCTGCACATGGAAGGTGGAGAATTGTCTAGTTTTTTCAAATCTCTTACACTATTAATTATTATTTTATTATTCTCATTATTCAGTTTTTTTTATCTTAGAACGTATGCCATATATTTTTTATACATTAATAATTTGTTTATAAAACTCAATTCAATTGCTTCAAGTAAATTATTCTTATTTTTTTCTTAAAATCGCCCTCGTAGATTAATGGAATCTGTGAACCGAAAATAATTTGCATGTAGCTCTTTCCTAAAGTATATAAATGAAACAGATAAGAGAAGTTATTTTAAGAAAAAATGACCATACTACACTTAAAGCAATTTAATTTAATTGTTTGAACAATATAGTGTATACGTTCTGAGATAAGGAAATACTGAATAATAAGCGGCAGAGTGTAAGTGATTCGAAAAAACTAGAGTTTTCTCCACCTTCTCTATAAAGACGCAATTGAATTGTTTAAAAAATTGCCAAATATTTTTGAGAGAAAAAAGTTACCCTTAACATCCGACGATTGTGGGTTTTGAAAATAGAAGAAAACCCAGGAATTATTTTAAAAATGGACAATGAGGGGAATATGGCAGAGAGACTGAAGTCTGTATTAAGATGCCTAACTTGAAAAAATCACTTATTCTCCTTCTTTCAAGCATTTCATAAAATTTCTATTTACATTTATATTTTCTTCGTGTGATGTCACATTTTGCGTTAACCCTTCCCCCTTCCGGCAGTGTGACGTAATTTTTGAACAGCCCCTTAGGAATTTAAATATCGAAAGTTTAAATAGAAATACTTATTAGACAAATATTTTTGAACGCATTATTGCTTCTACATATATTAGAATCTTTAGCTGAGATATAACGTAAGATCTGATTCCATATTTCTGCAAATTATTATTATTTTCATAATAGAAAATGCGTTTATTACTACCGAATTTGAATTTAAAATTCTACAAAGTATGAGGGCATCTGACTTACTGCAACAGCAGGTACGACATCATTGTGTCCATTTAGTAAAATTGAAGGTGTTTTTGGTTCTGTACCTTCCCACGTGATTATAACACTCGGTTTTTTAGGTTGAACTTCGATTACTTTGACAGGCAGATTCAAAGATTTTGCCTGCTTTTTCAAGAAAGAAACACATTCATCTGTAAAACATAAAAAAATGAAGAAAAAAAAACACAACAAATAATATTCTTAGTTATATCAAGTATATTTTAAGCTAACAAATGGCTTGTACTGATAAGAAATATTTACCGTAGTTGATATTTGGATGGACTGTTGGAATTTTTAAATACTCGATAAAACTATTTAAGGCCATTGCATCCAATTCAGGCAAAGCACTCTGCAAAAAAAATTCAGGTCACTTTTCTACTTCATTCACCTGGTTACATTATGCAATAAATTTTTTTTAACTACCTAAACCTAAATTAATTCAATCAGTCTTATTCAAAGGAAGCATTTTTCATTGAAATATGGATAAATTAGTAAATTTACGAAGCGGTGTATTACTGATGAAAAAAATGTGAATTAGAAAGATGTATTGGAAAATTTTTCTTAGAGTGATTGGCATTTTCTAGTAAACTTCTTTTAACTGTGAAATATAAAAACTATCCCTAATTTGTTGTTGATAAAGCTTCCCGTACGGCAAACACACTTACAATGATACCTCATCGTTTAATACAGTGTTTGTGTCTATATTAATTTAATAAAACCTTTTTTGGTAAAGTAGAACTCACTTCATTTTTGAAGGTTGCAGAATGTGCGAAGGTGGCCAATAATAAAGTTGTGATGGCTTCAAAAATAAAAAATAAACATATATTTATTTAATCATTTGTTCATTCCAATTGAATTTCTTATACGGGGTAATCCATATATTCCGTAATATTTTAAGGGGGTAATACTTTTGTTAAAATTTCAAAAAATTCTAGCTTGATAAAACAGGATTTTTTCTAACTAATGATGTTCTATTATTATTTATTATCGAAAAATATACACATGGAAAATTGGTAATAATTTTTACAGAAATAGAAAACGTTTTATTTATAGTGAAAAAATCAGATTATTAAAAGTTACGTCACAATTAGGGAGAAAGAGGATCCAAAAACTGTCCAAAAAAGCGTTACGCAACATTCCAAAGAATGATGAATAATGCCTTCAGAGGGCTTACAGGTGATAAATGCTTTGAACATATTGATGGTCTAATAAAATTTGGTAAGACACTAAATAAAAAAAAAGGATCTAATTGATGTCTTTGAAAGAATTACACAATCAGGTTTGAAGCTAGAACCTTCCAAGTGCGAATATTTAAGACCAGAACTTAAATATCTACTATCAGCGTAAAAATTATAGGCATCGTTTGAAGCTTAACAACTCAGCCAAAAATAATGCTAGAGCAATGAGTAAATAGTCATTTGAAAACTGAAAGTGTTCCACGTAAATGCACTTGAAGACATCAAAGTGAAAAATTGTTTGTGCTTTGCAGACTGACAAATGTAGAAAAAAAAGTAAGGAATTTCGGGCGCATTTAAGAAGAGTCAAGCTTAGAGCATCATTTCTTATACAAGAGGCAATGGGAAAAAATTGAAAAAATTCACGAATATGAGAAAAACATTTGTGGAAAAATTGCAGTTGACAAATTTGAGAGATGATAAAAATTGTTGCTTAAAATTACAAGAATGTACAACTATACTATCTTCAGTTCTAATGAAGATATTAAAGCGATTCAAACTTCAAACTGTAACGGATAGGCTCTGTAATTATTTACAATCTCCTGGACGGACGTGATTGTTTTATTTTTGCTGGAAATCGCGATACTTTCAGGCATTTTTTTTGGTGGAAAGCAAGTCTCAAGAAGCAGCGGGGGTGCCTTTTTCTGCTGCCGACCGTTGATGCCTTTCTTTGACCCGTGCCTCTGAACTCTTGCCCAGACACTGATGCCTCTTCTGACCGGCAGAAAAAAATGCACCCCCGCTGGTTCCTGACACTTACTTTCCAATAAAAATAAATGTCCAAAAATATCGCGATTTGCACCAAAAATAAAACAATCACATTCTTCCGGGAGATTGTAAATAATTACATAGCCTGTAACGTTTTCCTCATATTCATGAATGTTTTAAAATTTTTCTCATTGTCTCTTGTATAAGAAATAATGCTCTAAACTTGACTGTCCTTAAATGTGCCCAAAATTCCTTACTTTTTTTTTTACATTTTTCAGTCCGCAAAGCAAAAAAAATTGTTCACATTAACTTCTTCAAGCTCATTTACCTGGAACACTTTCAGCTTTCAAATGACTATTTACTTATTACTCTAGCTTGTTTTTGGCTGAGTTGTTATGCTTCAAATGTAGATGCCTATAATTTTTGCGCTGATAGCAGGTGCCTTTATTACTAAAGAAGGTATAAAAATAAATCCTGCTCAAGCAGAAGCATTTCAAACTTTTCAAGAACCTCAAACAGTCAAACAAATCCAATTCTTCTTAGGATTAGCTGGTTACTATTGAGAGTTTATTAAAAATTGTCTTGCCATAGCAAAACTTTTAACAAACCTAAAACGGAAATAAGTCATATTCGATTGGACACCTAGATGTCAGAAAAGCTTTCGTAAACTAAAAGGACTTTTATGCTCTGTACCTACGTTTTCTCAATTTCAAAGAATAATGTATGTTCACGACCAAGGCAGTTATATCTCAGAATGGACACCCTTGCTTATTTATTTCAAAAACATTGAACAAGACATAAGAAAATTATAGTACGACTAACAAAGAATTGTTTGCTATAGTGTGGGTGGTCAAACGACTCTGTCAATACCTATTAGGAAATCCTTTGAAGATTTAAACAGATCGTAAAGCTTTAGTTTGGCTCCATAACTTGAAAGATCCCAGCTCACTCCTACTGAGATCCCACGTGGAAAGATTCCCTGGAAATTACTCCACGGAAATTTTACGGAAATTCCGTTGACTTTTCGTGGAAATTCCACTCAATTTCCGTCTGCAAATTTGAGCCTGAAACGGACCCAGGAAGTTCCTAGAAAACACTATACTATCATTCCCTCAACCCCCGGTCGACTCCCGGAGGCTTCCGTCGTCGTTTAACACCTTTCGTTTGCACTAGGTGTACAAAATACATCATCCTCGAGAAAGTTGACTTTTAAATAGGGATTGGTCGTAGATTGGTCTAGAAACTAAATCTTCCTCGAGTGAGTCGAGTTATAAATAAAGATTAGTCACACCCATGCCTTTTTTCTCATGACCCGTCATTGCAAAACAACTTCCAAAGATACCAGATGTAAAAAATGCACGTCATCGAGGAAGTTAAATTCTGAATGAAGGATGGTCACAACCTCATCCATTTTTTTCATGACACATCACTGTACATCAACTTTCGAGTGCACTAGGTCTAAAAAATATCTCTTCCTCAAGGGAGTTATGTTCTAAATAAAAATTGGTCTCACCCCAATGGTTACTGGGACGAACCGTCATTGTACAACATCTTCCGAGTGCACCAGGTATACAAAATAAATCTTATTCAAGGAAGTTGAGGACAACATAGAAATTGGTCACATCCCAACGGTTACTGGGACGACCTGTCATTTCGCGACATCTTTCAAGTGCACCAGTTGAACAAAATACATGTACATTTTCCTCCAAGAAGTTAAGTTCTGAATAGCTACTGGTCGCACTCAAACGGTTACTTGGACAAGCTATCTTTATACGACATTATCAGGTATAAAGAATAAGTTTTCCTTTAGGCTGTTTGATTCTACACGGAATTCTGTCCAATGGTATGAACAGATTAATGTGCTTGTAAGTTGTTGTATAATGTCATGTCATGAGGAGAATGTTTTGGGTTCGGTTAATTTTCATTTAGAACTTAATTACCTCAAAGAAGATGTATATTTTAGACCTAGTGAACTCGGAAGTTGTTATACAATGATGGCTCATGAAGAAAATGGGTTCGGTGCGGCCAATCTTCATTTAGTACTTACATTCCTCGAAGCAGATGTATTTTTAGGACCTGGTGCACTTGGAAGTTGTTGTACAATGACGGGTTATGAGAAAAATGGTTTGGGTGCGGCCAATCTTAATTTAAAACTTAACTTCCTCGAGGAAGAAGTATTTTTTAGACCTGGTGCACTTGGAAATTGTTGTACAATGACAGGCCATCAAGAAATGGGTTGGGTGCGGGCAATCTTCATTTAGAACCTTGAAGAAGATGTATTTTCAGACCTAGTGCACTTGAAAGTTGTTTTCCAACGACGGGTCATGAGAAAAAAGGGTTGGGTGTGGTCAATCTTCATTTAGAACTCAACTTCCTCGAGGAAGATTTATTTTTTAGACCTGGTGCACTCGGAAGTTGTTGTGCAATGAACGATCATAAGAAAAATATATGGGGTGCGGGCAATCTTCATTTGAGACTTAACTTCCTCAAAGAAGATGTATCATTTACACTTGGTGCATTCGGAAGTTTATGTATAATGACGAATCTTCGCAGTAACCGCTGTAGTGCGACCAATCCAAATAGTATAGTGTTTTCTAGGAAGTTTCTGGGTCCATTACAGGCTGCAATTTGCAGACGGAAATTTAGTGGAATTTCCACGGAATGTCAACGAAATTTCCAACTAGAATTTCCGTGGAGTACTTTCCGGTGAATCCTTCTACTACGGGAAAACAAAGCACAAACTCACTCTTAGACCAAGAAACAATAAATGATGCAGATACTACGTTATCGTCAGATAATAGAAATTGCGATACCGAAAGTGACAAATTTGAACTTGCTCGTAAGAAATCTATGATTACTGAACAAAAAACATTGAAAGATAAAGCAAGACTTAAAATGCCTAATAGTAGAATGAGAGAACCATTAGACGAACATTAATCTGAAGAAGAAGAACAAGAAGATCAACTTTATATAGGTTTTCTAGAGTGGTAAGAACACCATGTAACGAATAATAGAGTAAAAACTAAACCAAATGCAGAAGGTGAATTATATAAATAAGTCAAAAAAGCAGATATGCCTGACTTTAACGAGGAAGATTGGATTAGATATTAAGGACTATTGATAGCGGAGTTTAGAGATAAAGGATTAACAACAGTACGATGAATTTTTGGTGACCTAAACTTCACGTCTTTAGAAAAAGAAACACTTTCAGAAATGTTACCATATCTATCTAACTATTACCCATGAATTAGTTTGCATATATATTTTAATAAAACAAGAGAATCAACTGAAAATTAACATAAAAGAATTGTTGAAGAAGCTCACGGTAATCATATCGGTGAAAATAATACAAAATACAAAGAGCGAGAGAAGCCGGAGAATGGAAAAATATGGCTAATGATATTAAGAAATATGTAAAAGCATATCCTATTTGCCAATTACAAAAAACAACCAGAATCATTGACAAGGCTCAATAAATAATTCCTGCACAGAAAAAACTAAGAATAAAATTTGTTGCAGGAAATTTTTTAGAGCGATAAAGTTTTGTTCAGCCAACTTCGCGTCTTTCAAAATACATGTGTTTGTCATGGAAAAACAAAAGAAAGTTTAACCGATATTTGTGTAAATTTTATCCTCTGAAGTCTGTTTTTTCTGTGTGATATGCCAACACAGCCTAATGAAAAATCGCATTAGATGTTTTCGGGCCACTACCAGAAACAAAAAATGTATACACTTGAAGCCCCTACAACTATACTAACCGATCAAGGAATAAACTTCCTATCGGAAATGATGCAAAAATTCGAAGAAGCATTTAATATTAAACATATAGAAACATTGTCTTTTCCTACAAATCAATGGAACATGATAGCAAACAATGGAATAAAAATCTTAAATTTAGAACTTTTATTATAAATTCAATGAAAAATACAACTACAGGTTTCTCACCGTTTGTGATGACTTTTGGAAAACACTAAATATCCCATCAGCAATACTAGATCACCAACTCTAACTTATGCTGATTCAATAAAGAATGGAAAGTCAAATATGACAACGTCATTAAGAAAGCTAAAGTCTAGGAACCATTACAGAAATTACAATGAAAAGTAATTTGAAAATTACATTTGAAGGTGAATCTCTTCAGCTTCACATTGATAAAGTGATGCCATTTTATGTTTCAGAAAGATGTTCATCCTGTTACTACGAATTTTAATAACGGCGGTCCAAGCGCATTATACAACTCAAGAAAGGGCCTAGCCGAATAAGTATGTGAAAAGTGCCCTTGAGCATTATCCAACCGGACTTGGTCCTATGTGTACCTAACAAAATGAAAACTCTTTCCTGGAATTTTCAGCCTTTTCACCTTGAAAATGACCATTCAAGGTCACGTTTATGATTTTCCAGTATGTTGCATATATCTCGGATTGTTTCTGAGAGATTTAAATCAACCTGGGGTAAAATTGAAGATCTCTTGAAAATACATACAACAAATTTTTTCAACAAGTTTTCGCGCGAAATTCAAATTTTCACAGACATTCAAATATTTTAAGTCGAATTTTCTCCAAAATAAAAATATATACATTAAAGAAAAAACTCACACAGTTTGCTTAAATATCAAGTATTTATTACAAATTTTTTGAGATTTTTTAAAGTGGTAAAATATGGTACATAAAATTGAATAACGTACTTTCATACGAATATCGGACTTCGAAGACCTTACATGACTATTCAAAAAATTACACAAGTGACTTTTCCACCATTCGCAATAAAAATAGTCGCCTCGAATGTTCTTAAAATTTCTGACACGGACAAAATATTTTTCTACATGAAATTCTCCTAATTGCCATATCTTTTGCAGTTTATGAGGCCCCTGGAGCTTACTAATTTCTTTAGTAATAAACGATTTCCTTCAAAGACCATAATTTTGGTTTTATTTACCTCAATTTTGAGGCCCATGTTCTCCATACTTGTATTCAGTTTGCTCAACATTCTCTGCAATTCTTCGATTAACTCTGACATAACAATCTCATCATCTATGAACGCTACCCAGCTAACACAGTTAATAGTCCGAATAGTCACATAATTGTAACAAGATTAAAAAAACCAGTCACTGGTGACTTCCATGCTGGTCACCCAGTGACAATATATTTCCCACTCAAAGTAGTAACAAATTACAAGCGAAGCAGGTAACATTATCCCGCCATTGTAATCACATGCTTGTAACAAAGTGATGTTTGGAAACGCAACGTGCAATGACAGCTTAACCTCAAAATATACATCGTTTCGGAATTATAATTATGAAGATTTTTGCAAAAATGTTGGAAAGGAACATAATTAAACGATAAATAAGTTCCAGAAAAGGGAGATAATATGTGAACAAAGCTTTTATAAAAAAACAGATATTTAGCAGCTGAACCCTTACGAAAAAGAAATTACATTATAGAGGTTAGACCCAAAATGTATATGTATAAATGAAGATCGCTGCCGGCTGTTACCGCCATGTTACTAGTCTGACAGGGAACGGTTGCAAACAAGCCTCCCTAGTAAACTACGGCGATTATGCCGTTACCTGCTAGGAGACTGAGATACAAGTAACAATTCCTCTGATAACATGTGATCATTCAGGAACCTTTCAGGATGGTAACAGGTTAGCTGGGTAACCCATGCACCCTCACTGTCCCGAGATCCACAACTTCTTCGTCGAAGAGGGCCATTCTTAGACACATGTCCACGTGAACAATTAATTTAGAAAATACTTTTAAAAACACTGTTTATAGCATGAATATGACATAAAACTGCTATTTTGCATTTTTTGGAGCATATTCAGTGCACAATACAAGGGTATGAGGGGGGGGGGGGTAAATAAATAAATTATTGAGTGAAAATTATTCCTTGAACCTTCTTCAAGAGGTGACCAAACTTTACTTCACAAAAAGTTCGTAACAAGTACTTTTTTTTCTTCCTTTTTTTCGAAAACTGAGCTGTGTAATGAAAAATTCACTTGACTTTTCAAGAACAATTTCCAGTTTGCCATCTTAACATTTCAAAAGTTTTAAAGTAAAGCGAACTGATAAGAAAACCCAGCTATTTTTTGTTGAAATTCATTATTCTCTTTTGAAACGTATACTATAAAATTTTTCGTTAGGAATCTTTTTTTTTAAGTTTTATTATTTGGTTTTTGACTTGAAAATTCAATAATTTGATTACCAAAAATGGTAATCGAATTGCTTAATTTTTAAGCCAAAAATACGAATTTTCTTTTAAGAAACAAATAAAATTTCGAGTAAAAAATTAAAGGAAAATGGTAATCAAATTATTGAATTTGTCAGTCAAAAAGACGAATTTTCAGTCAAAAAATTGATTTTTCAACCAAAAAGGTAACTTTTTAAAAAAATTGTTGAGTTCTTAACAAAATAATTAAATTTTGAACAAAATAATAAAACTTTCAACCAAGAAAAATAAACTCTTAACCAAAAATTTTATAGTAGACTTTTTAACAGACAATCATGAACTTTCAACCAAAAATATTTGGATTTGCTCATCAGTTCGCATTGCTTTAATACTTTTCAAATATTAGGATAGAAAACTGGAAATTGTGGTTGAAAAGTCAAGTTAATTTTCCATTACACAGCTCATTTTTAGAAAAAATGGAAAAAAGAAGTACTTGTTATTACCTTTTTGTGAAGTAAAATTTGGCCACCTCTTGAGGAAAGTTCAACAAATAATTTGCGCCCAATAAATTTAAATTTACCCCCCCCCCCCACTCCCGGCCCCCTCGCATTGTACCCTGAAAAAGCTCCAAAAATGAAAAATGTTAGTTTTATGTAAAATTCATGCTAAAACGGTATTTTATCAAATGTTTTCTGAATTAATTATTCACCTGGACAAGTGACAAAGAATGGCCCTCATCGACGAAAAAGGTGTGGATCTCGGAACAGTGAGGGTGCGTGGGTTAGCGTTCGCAGATGATAAGATTGTTATGTCCTAGTCAATCAAAGACTTGCAAAGAATGTTGAGCAAACTGAATACAAGTATGAAGAACATGAGCCTCAAAATTTACGTAAATAAAACAAAAATTCTGGTCAATGAAGGAAATCGTATATTACTAAAGAAGTTGATAAGCTCCAGTGGCCTCATAAACTACAAAAAAATGGCAATTAGGAGAATTATGTGTAGAAAAATATTTTGTAAGTGTCAGGAGTTTCAGGAACATTCTATACAAGTATTTTTATTGCAAATGGTGAAAAAGTCACTTGCATCATTTTTTTAATAGTCATGTAAGGTCTTCGAAGTCCGATATTCGTATGAAAGTACGTTTTTCAATTTTTTCCACCATGTTCTACCACTACAAAAATTCTCAAAAAAATTAATAATGAATACTTGATATGTAAGCAAACTGTGCGATTTTTTTCTCTAATGTATATGTTTTTATTTTCGAGAAAATTCGATTTAAAATATTTGAATGTCTGTCAAAATTTGAATTTTGCTCCAAAAATTGTTGAACAAATTTATTGAGTGTATTTTAAAGAGATCTTTAATTGGACCCCAGATTGATTAAAATCTGTCAAAAACTCTCAGAGATATATGCGAAATGCTGGAAAATTATAAACGTGACCTTGAAAGGTCATCTTCAAGGTGAAAAGGCTGAACATTTCGTATTTCATACTGAAGAATCTGAATCTGTGATAAAAAATTAGGGTTCCCATTTTAAATTACAAAGTTACCTCCACTCCTGCCAACTGGAGGGGGGGGGGGGTAAATTTGTTCAAAGTCGCTTTTCCCCCTCGAAAATAAAAAGTTTTTATTACGGATATTTTTTTCATAGGATGCGTATTTTTTGAGATATTTCGATGTCTCAAGTTAAAAATAACACCCTGTATACATATAAGAAATAAAAAAATACATTTATTTCACGAAAAGTGGAAATTAATAATATAAATGGACCTGATCTCATAAGAAAAAAGAGTACAAGCCATAGGAGAAACAATTAGTTCAATAGAACAAATATGTAAAAACGAATGTACAGCAGGAAGCGAAATAAGGTTGAGAAAAATATACGTAACAGATTGATGACTAAAACTACAATCTTGCAAAAGTTACTTGGAAGACAAAGACAAAAAAAAGAGGATTAGCTAATATTATTGAAGAAATTTCCCAGATTCTGTTTAAAAGACTTCTTGAATCCGATTAAATTTAAAAAAATTAGAATTTGAAAAATTACATTTAAGAAACAAGTACATGATTTCCGTTTTACATGAAAAAACAAAAATCCTCAAAATAATAATCGATTCAATAAATTCTAACACTGAAGATAATTTCATGAATATGAAATTAATATCAACAACACTCCTACTCGAGTAGAAAAATGAAAATATCAACATAGCAATAGATGAAATTACCACCGGAAGACATGGAGTTATATAATTATATAATTAAAATGAGATATCTGCTTCAGATTAAAAATAAGAAGGCTGAAAAGGAACATACAAATAAAATTTCAATCATTAGAAGCCTTATAAATTACCGTTATTTAATGCTACCACAGAATTTTTAATGATTTCTCATTAATTAATCTTCAGAATATTTTTTGAAAAGAGTTCTTTACGAATGCACAATTTACAATCTCCTTATGAAGAATATGTCTTTTTTACAGATAATTACTTACTTATTAAGAAAGGGACAGTCATTTTTACTGTTATCTTGAAATCTGAATCAACTGCAAGACACAACTGTTCTAGTGAGGATTTCTTTGTGTAGTAACCAAATATTTGGAGAATGATGGCAGTTGTTTAACAGATAATTTTAAAATCGTGCGATGGGTAATAACTTGTTACCTGAAAACAAAAAACAGTTCAAAAGCAAAATACGTATCGTATTTAAATTTCGAAATGAAGAAATATTCTAAAAAAACACAAACATAATTTTGTCATAAATTCTTACAACTCAGTCGCGATTCGAGAGACTATTTGTGAATTTATGATGCGTCTTATGAAAAGCCTAAGCTATTAACTAGGCCAAATTTGGAAGAAGATATTGAAAAAATAGTGATAATTTCAATATTTTCTAAAGCTACGAATATGTTATGAAATTACGTACATTGTTTAGAATTCTTAAAATAATTTTAAGGATAAATTTTCCTTAAAATTAGACATTACATTTTTTTTTTAATTTTGCACAATGTTCCATGGATTTCGTAAAAGCCTAAACTGAGAATAAACAAAGCACCAGAATCAATAAACTGCATATACTGAAGAAACTAATATAAAAAAATTCTTATATTAATAATTATATAATTTTTATACAATTTTCTTGAATTACTTGTGATTTTTGTTACTTATTTCAAATTGATTGCTATACTTTTGAATTTTTACAATTTATTAATCAACTTTGTGTTTTGTCATAATCCAGGGCAGCTCGATTTAATTTATGTGGAGCCTCGTTCCATATGATTATAGCCCACCCTAGTTATAATAATATTATTCATTGTGTAAAGAAAATATCTATTTCAAAATCGCATACTTCTGGTTCTGAATAAAAATGGTGCCCAATTGTCTTATGGAAAAATTCTATCTTCTTCTGTATTATTATAACATTGCACCTATACCAAGAAGTTCACCCTGATCCGCAGCATTCCAAAAACTTTTTGAAAGAATTTTTGAAACAATCTTTTTTGAAACAAAGGGTGTAAATAAAAAATTATTGTTTGCATTTTGTTCATATTTTCAAGTTCACATTTATGTACAATGAAAAAAGTAAATTTTTAAAAAAGGCAATCAGTACCTTTCTATTAATTGAAGTGTCATTTTTTTTAAATTGAAAAGTCAACTTCAATAGCTCATAAATTCGAAAAAAAGGTATTTGCATACACGGGTCGAGCACGTTTTCAAGGTCTCGGGTTACACATTATTTTAAATTCTTGCAATGTGTCATAATTTATTATCTGATGAAAAAAAAATAGTTTAGGAGCAAAACATGAAATAGCAGTAAGAATCTTCAACTTTATTTCGATTTACTGCGTTGTTTCTACTGACTGACGTAAGCAAGTAAAACATTTTTTTTCAAATATAGAAAAATATTCTCGATTACAAATATAATTCTTTTTCAAATCCTGAATTGTTGATGAATTTATACATTAATTATGGAATTAAATTCATTTTATAAATGTAATTAATTTTAGTTATGTAACTGTACCATTTAAAATATATTTCTTTAAGAGTTGTTTTATATCATAGCAACTAGTTGCAGCTCGATTTATTGAAAGAAGCAATTTCAAGATTTTTTAAAAGTTACTTTAAATTCCACTTCATCCCCCCCCCCACAACTTTTCTAATTAAAAAAAATGGGCGAAATCTAAAATAAAATGTACGTCGCATATTTTTGGAGCGTGAACAGCAATATCATGGGTTCCTCTTTATGGAGCAAATTTTCTGTGTTGGAACAAATTTCTGAACAATTATAACTCCTATCGAACTTACCATTGTAAATCATAAAATATTTGGAAGCCTTGCAACTAGAACAATGAAATCAAGAAATTTATAATTTATAATTGAAGCTTTAACTCTTCAAATTGAAAAATGCATGAAAATATTCAATACATCAAATTTTTAGAACCATCATTACTTTCAGAATCATTTAAAAAAAACATAAATATTTTTTATATATGAATAAATTTTTATTTTATTGTAAATATTCACCTCGGCTTTCTCATTTATTTTTTTAATATTCTAGTGAATTACAAATCAGCTGTCCATTACAGGGTGGCCGAAAAACTTCATTTTCAAAATTCTCTGACTTTTCCCTGACCACTAATATTTAGATACCAAAATTCTAATCTTGTCACATTTTTTATATAGAATCTTTTATAAATGTAATGAAATAATTTTAAATTCAAATACATTTTTTTTTATTATTCTCAGGGCTGGCATAGCCTAATTTACATGAAAAAGGAAAAAATAAGGCTTCAAAACAATTTAAATAAATTGAAAACAAAAAATTTCATGCAAAAAATGACATTGATGTAGGAATATAGAATTTTTCGTAGGATAGTAATAGTTAATTTTAAGAATACTTACGCGTGAGTTAGGAGTAAGTCCCCGAAGATGATTGATACAACGATGTACATGTTTTTTAGTGTTTTCATTAAACTTAGTTATTGTAAAAAAAAACACTGTTATACATTAACCCGCATTCCCACATTGATTTCAATAAAATTGGAGTGAATTTAAAGGAATTTAAGAGAAATGAGAATAATTCGAAAATATTTGTCAAAATTCAACTTGAATTGAGAAAAAAATTTCAAGTGAATTGAAAACAACTGAAGAATATGAAAAAACTCATTAAATTCAGTGAGTTTCAAATGAGTTTAGTGTAGAGTCCGTCGGAAAAAAAGAAATAAGAGAAAATTATGAGAAAATTTTCTTGAAAAAATAATCCGCTATCTCTCATAGGTTTCGAGATATGATATATTGAAAAATCCCCACTTTTTTTGGATTTTCAGCGAAAAATCACTAAATTGCAAAACACACTATGTACCTTTGCACCTAATTACTGCACGGAAAAGATTTTCATAGGTGATTAAAAGTAGACTCAATTTACTGTGATTAAGAAAAAACAACAATGTCCTACCTATAATAGGTCATAAGTTATGACCCCTCAAATTTGGCCATTTTTGCCCGTTTTTTACGCCCAAAAAAGTGGAGTGTAGTTTTTTCAAAATAAATCGCGTCATATTCCGTTTGCGTTGATGATGCCAGAGGATGAAATAGAGTCTACAAAAATCAACCTACATCTAAAAAACAGTCATAGTCCTATTATTTTGGGAATGGCAATGTTTCAAAAATTCAATTTTCTTGCTTTTTTGACTAAAAACGGAGAAGTTGTGTTTTTGGAAAATACCTCGTTTTCTGTGTATCCCACGACAAAGTTACCACAGAATGAATGAAAGTGAAGTCTATTTAGCGTAATTAAAAAAAAGTGTCCTAGCCCTAATAGGTCACGAGATATGACCATTTATTATATATAATACGTACTTTGTTATCAATAAATAAATAATTGTTTATAACAAAAGCTTGCTATCACCACTTATGATTACTTTTTGGCCATTTTTTAGTATTTTTGTGACAAAAAAGTAATTATAATTTATTAAAAATGTAATATATATTTTTTAGCAATAAACAAATAGTTTTTCAATAATTGTTTGTAACAATATCTTCTAATGAATACTTTTTCTGCATTCAATTCCATACTTACCTCCAAGACACTTGTAATTCGCAATGATTTATGTAAATTGTACATAATATTCTGTGACCATTTTTTCGTATTAAAAATAAGGAAGTAATTGATTAGTTGAAAGTAATTACATATCAAATGTAATTTATTATTTTGAAGAATCAATGAATAAAGAAGAAATTAAATAAATAGTTTGTATCTAAAAGTTCTTTAAATAATTTCGTAAAATAGTTTAATGCCCTAAAATTAAGTAATTGAAAAATAAATCGGTAATCAATTAATGGATTAAAAAATTATTTATTATTGAATTGGTTAATTGAATGAATTACGGACTTCATGCATGAGTTTAAAATTGTTTTCCATTTTTTTTTAAACAAACACGCATTCGCACAACACTCAAGAGATTAAATGTTTACATAGATAGATAAACGTTTATTTTTTAGCCAGCTGGCCTTAAAAAATTGACTTGCTTACACTTCCATTTTTTTTTACAGAATTTTCTTACAACTAACCCTTAAAACTAACATCCTTCCACACCTTATATCTAACGCCGCTCGCTCTTATCGCATTGTCTTCCTCGCTTCGCCTCGCCTCGCTCGCATGTCCCTACTTTCTCGCTTGCCTCGCATTACCAAACTCTGCCTCCGCGACTAATACCTAATACTTATCTACTATTTACAATATTTACAATTACTTATATTTACTTTCTCCTCTATTTACAATCTTTCCTTCTCCATTCTTCTTCCTCCTTCCT
>CAKNYM010049972.1:167909-200892 GCA_932195095.1 Andricus curvator | reverse complement strand
ACCTGTCACTAAACACGTTCTCACTTCCGCCACCAACATGCAAGCCCTAAATGTTTACATACAAGATAAGCATTATAGATTTCCAAGCTTGGTAAAATTTTCTGGAATGACAACTTCATGTCGTTTAAGTAAGTATGGAATTAAATGCAGAGAAAGTATTTGTTAGAAAATATTTTTACAAACAATTATGAAAAAATATGTATTTAATGACAAAAAATACATATAACATTTTTAATCAATTATAATTACTTTCTTGCTACATAAGTACTCAAAAGTGGTTATGAAAAGATTTTGTTAAAAACAATTATTAAAAAACTATTTGTTTATCGATGAAAAAATATATCACATTTTTAATCAATTATAATTACTTGTTTGCCACAAAAGTACTCAACAGTGGTTAGGACAAGATTTCGTTATGAACAATTATTAATAAAAATATTTGTATATGAATAAAAAAACATATTACACATTTTCAATCAATTGCAATCACTTTTTTCCACAAAAATACAAAAACAAATTGCCAATGTGCCAAGCTTTTGTTATAAACAATTATTGATTTATTATTGAGAAAAGAAGTATTGTACATGATAAATGAATTACATATACTTATTTGGGATAAAAATTTCGGAATATGACCGTAGTTCTACTTTATGGGACGCTCAGGTGCCTCTATGCACCTCTATCTATTAGGGCTAGGACACTTTTTTTTTTAACTAACGCTAAATTAACTCCACTTACATTTATTCTGTGGGAAATTTGTCGTGGGATTCACAGGAAACGAGGTATTTTCCAAAAACACAAGTTCTCCGTTTTTAGTCAAAAATGCAAAAAAAATATGGAATTTTTGAAACCCTGCAATTCCCCAAAAATAGGACTAGAAGACCTTTTCTTAGATGTACGCAGATTCTCAAAGACTCTGTTTCATTTTCTGGTATCATCAACGCAAACTGAGCCTGACTTCATTTATTTTGAAAAAACTAAACTCCACTCTTTTGCCCGCAAGAACAGGCAAAAATGGCCAACTTTGAGGGGTCATGACTTATGAGCTATTATTTTGTAATCACAAAAACATTGAGTCTACTTTTACTCACCTGTGGAACACTGTTCCGTGCAGTAATTAGGTGCAAGGGTACACAATGTTTTTTCAAACTTAATGATTTAACGCTGAAAATCCAAAAAAGTGGGGATTTTTCAATATATCATATCTCGAAACCTATGGAAGATAGCGGATTATTTTTTACCAACAAAATTTTCTGACAATTTTATCTTATTTCTTTTTCCCGACGGACACTTTCCTCTAAAATGCAATGGGGATTATCCGTCCACGAAAATGTCACTTTTTGAACTGTTTAGAAAAAAAAACGGATTTGGCAATTGATCTGTTCTGTTATACGTGGAATTTTTTCGGAAACCAAACTACCAGATGACTGGACTTAAAAGGCTTCAGGATGAATTAATCAAAAACTAAAAAAGATGTTCAAAATCCATTAAATTGAGTGGAATTGAGTGAATTTATAAGAATTGAAGTGAACTAAAACAAATTGAAGAGAATTCCAAATGAATTCAAATGAATTGCAAAAGATGTTACAAAACCTCTTCAAGTCTTTGAAACACAACGAAATCCCTCACTTCTTGTAAATAAATTTTTTGAAATCAATTTAAGAATGATAAAACCCCGTGAAATTCAATGAAGTCTCATGATGTTTCCTGAAATACTAGAAAATTTATTAAAATAACTTAAGAGATTGTAAAAACCCTTAAAATCATTGAAATACTCGGAAATCTGGTAAAACCCCTTGAAATCTTTTAAAATATGTTGAAAAAATTGTACAGGACCTTTCAATCCTGTAAAATCATTCCATATCTTTCAAAATTCCAGGAAATTCTTGACAACCGCATTACATTTCTTTAAAATTTTGTGAAATCAATAAAATCATTAAAAATTCCTTGAAATTTTTTTAATCTTTTGAAAAAGCCATAGAATCTTTTTAAATTCCTCAAGAAAGTTCAAATCCTTTAAAATGCATTAAAATCCCTTGCGGTTTTTTTTAATTCTTACAAATCCTTTGGAATATTTTGAAAGACTTTAAAGCCTTTTAAAACTGGAAAATCGCTCCATACATTCCGAAATTCTACGAAATTCTTTACAACAGTATGCACATTTTTTAAATTCCCTAAAATCATTCAAATACATTGGAAATCCATTGAAACTTTTTGAAGCCATTAATTTACTAGAATCAATTGAAAATTTCTTCGAATCTTTTAAAACGGCTTGGAATATTTTAAATCCTTTACAATTTTTAGAAATTCCTTGAAATTTGTAAAATCTCTTGAAAATTCCTTGGAATTAGGAAAAACCACTAAAATATTTCAAACCTTTGAAATCCATTAAAACTTTTTTAAGCTCTTGAAAATTCCTTGTGATTGTATACAGTACTCTAAAATCTTTAAACTCCTTTGGAATCTCTTAAAATTATGACAATATATTTAAAATACTCTAAAATCTTCAAAACCTCTGGAATACATTCAAATAATTAAAATTTATTCAAAATTCCTTCGAATCTTTTAAAATACCCTAAAATATTTCAAATTCTTTAAAATCTTTCATATTTCAAGTACTTTACGTTTTTTTAAATAATTTGAAATTATTTAAAACTCTTGAAAATTTGTTTGACTGTTTAAAAATAGCCTGAAATCTTTCTAATTCTTCAAAATTCCTTCAATTTATGGAGTGATCAATTGAAAATTCCATGGAACGTTTTAAAACAATCTTAAAATATTTGGAATATTTGAAAATCTTGGAAATCCTACGAAATCCCTCAATTATTGTGAATAAAATCTATAAAATCCATTAAAATATAAAATTCCGTGAAATTACATCAAATCTCATGATATTCACCGAAATTTTGGAAAATTCATTAAAATACATTCAGAACTTTTAAAATCTCTTAAAAATATGAAAATTCTCGAAAATATAAAATCCCTTGGAATCTTAAGAAATATTCTGAAAGTTCATAAAAATAAATAATATTCAATCAGTAGAAATTATAATTTGACACTAAACGCATTAATTGAATAAATAATACTGAAAGAAAAATAATTGATATAAAAAAATGATTGAATAAATAATAATGAAAGAAAAATAATTGATATAAAAAAATGATTGAATAAATTATTCATTCAATAAGAATGATTTCTCTAATTAAAATTAAAATTACTATAAAATTGTTCCATATGTTCCGGTAATCCAGTGAAATATTTAAAATCCCATGAAAATTTATTTAAATCCCTAATAATCATTCAATTAATTGGAAATTCCTGCAAAATTTATAGACCACATGAAAAATCCTTGGAATCTTTTCAAATACCCTACAATATTTAAAATCCTTTGAAATATTTTAAAACCCCTTGGAATCTTTTGAAATCCTTCCAGACTTTTTAAGACTCTTAAAAATTCCTTGGATATTTCAAAACCTTTGAAATAGCTATAAATTATTGAAATCTATTGAAAATACCTTCAAATCTTTCAAAATACCCTGAAATATTACAAATCTTTTGAAACCCTTGAAACTGTTTGAAGGTCTCAAAAATCCCATGAAATTTTTTAAACTGCCTTAAAATCTTTGCAATCTTTGGAGATACCTTGAAATGTTTAAAAAAAAATTTTAAATCATACGTATTACCTCAATTATTGTGACCAAATTCTTTAAATTTCATTAAAATATTATAAAACCCCATGAAATTACATTAAATCTTATCATATTTCCTGAAATATTGGGAAAATTATTAAAATACCTTAAAAGCTTTTAAAATCTTTTGAAATTATTCAAATTCTCGGAAATCTGATAGAATACCGAAGAATCTTAATCATTATTATAAAGCGAATTCTATGAAATGGTTCCATATTTTCAAAAATTCTTCAAAACCTCATTAAATTTTTTTCAAATCCCTTTAAACCATTCAAATCCTTGGAAATTCTTTGAAAAATTATGAATTACTTGAAAATGCCTTGAAGTCTTTCAAAATATCATAGCATACTTCAAATTCTTTGAAAGATTTCAAAATCCCTTAAAATCTTTTGAAATCCATTGAAACTTTTCAAAGCTCTAGAAAATTCCTTAGACATTTAAAAATACTGTAAAATCTTTTTAATCATTTGGACTACCTTCAAATTACTGAAATCTATTTAAAATTCCTACGAATCTTTTAAACCATCCTAAAATATTATTTCAATTTTTTTAAAGTCTTTGAAAACCCTTTAAATTAAGGAAATCTGTTAAAAGTTTCTGAGAATCTTTTGAAATACCCTTGAATTTAAAAAAGTTGCTATAGTAACTTTATCTTAAGAAGCAACTTTTTTTCAAAATCGCTGACTTTTCCCTGAATTCTCCCTGATTTTCAGGTTTTCCTTGACCCGCAGCCACTTGTCATTATTACTGGAAAATAATCTGAATTTCCATATCAATAAAATATCTTGCATCTGGAACAAAGTTTAAAACTAAAAAAATAGTCAAAGTGGGCGCCTTGCGCCTACAAAAAAGGGTTTCGTATCCTATTAAGACATAAATAAGTGGTCATTCCTCATATACTTCCCCCTCTTCTTACTTCCCCCACATTTCCCCTTAATTTCTCTAGTTCTGCTCCCTTGACTACCTTGCTTACCCTACCACGATTTCCCACCATTACTTCCTCACCCTCCTTTCCCCTACTTACCTCCCTGCGTTTCCCCTCACTTCCCCTGCTTCCTCATCCCTAATTTCCCCTACTTAACTCTCTTCATTTCCTCTCACTTCCCCAACTTCCCCTCTCTTTGTAAGTTGTGAGCTGTGATATATGAGATATGAATCTGAGTTGTGAGTTATAAGCGAGGGGTCGACCACTCCGATATTCCTCGTACACTCACGAAATATTCCCATATATTCTTTCAATATTCCCAGATATTCTTGATGTTCTGTATATTCCCAAATAGTCTTGATATTCCTTATATTCCCAAATATTCCCTCATATTCCTACATATTCCGAAGTATTCCTAAATATTCACAAATATTCTGAAATATTATATTCCCCAATTCGTTCCCATCCGGACAATTGTATTCGTATAGCTTTTTGCCTGGTGTCTTTGCCCAGTGATCCCAACTTCGGCATGTAGAGTAGGGTGAACCAAAATTTTTTTCTCGAATTTTCATGCATATCGCCAGGAAATTTGTTCGAATCTAGACAAGAATGAATCCATTTTTTCAAATATCCAGAGGTGGCGCAAGCCCCATTAAGTTTAACACGTATTTCCCATAAGAAAAATAGACGTTTTTGTAAATTTTATTCAAAATCGTCAATATTAGCTGAATCGAGTTGAAACTGAACATTTATCTTTACAATCAGCCATATAATATGAATAAAATATTATTTTATAAATATCACCCCCATGAGTATGTTTTATAGGGTCCCGAATAAACTCCATAAGTGACAAAATGGGTTTTGCGAGTTTTTGGCGCTAATTATGATTTTTTTCGTTTTTTTATGCAAATTGTTTCTAATACATAAAATACTACTTTATACTGATAATGAGATATTGACATAAATCGTTTGTACAATATGTTATTGTTTTTAGGAATTTGCTCTTAGAATAGAGTTAGAAAGTCGCGTTTTTTTCAAAAAATTTCCACTTTCCGTTCAATATCCAATTGCAGTTTTTTTTAAATTTTACACTTTTTGTCAAATTTTCAATTAGAGTGATGTAAATAATTAATTTGAGTTAATAAAATCAATTGTTTAAAGAATTTATTATTATTTTTAATAATATTCAATTGGAATAATGCTAGAAACTTATGTTTTTTCTGAAATGTTTAACTTTTTACCACTTTTTACGTAGTGAAGTAATAAATAATGCAAGTTCGCAAAAATAGTTGTTCAAACAATTTATTATTGTTTATAATCATCTTCTCTCAGATAGGTGCTAAAAAGTTGTGGTTTTTTCTGAAATTTTAAACTTTTTGTCCACTTTTCACTTAGTGAGGTAATGATTAATCCAAGTTAAAAAACATCCATATCAAAAATTACGCAATTTGTAATTCAAGGTGAGAAATATAATAATAATGCGTATATTTATTATATAATATCTTATTTTGAAAAGATGAATTCCTAACAAAATACATACGTTTTTAATCAAATAGTTTAATTTTCAACCAAGATAATTAATTTTCTACCAGAAAAGACGAATTTTCAAAAAAAATCCCATACATTTTCAAGTAAATAGTTTGAACAATGAATATGATGTTAGTCCAAATTCTATTTGAATAATTTTTAGTTTATATTTGTTTCATTTCAAAAATGTTTAACTGAATATTTGCATTTCAATTTTCATTTAAGAGAATTATTTTTGAATGAAAAATAAATGAATTTTCTACAATACAATTGAATTTTCAGTTTAAAAAATTACTTTTTAATTTAAAAATACGAATTTCCAACTAAAATTATGAATCTTAAAGAAAAAAATAAACTTTTAAGAAAGAAGTTCAACTTTCAACCAAGGAGTAGAATTTTAAAACTAAAAAGATGAATTTTCAACGAAACATGTAATAGTTGATACTTCATAAAACAAGTTTCAATTCAAAATAAACAACAGTTGAGGTTTACAAACCAAAAACTAATTTCCGAAAAAAATACCAAATTTTTCAATTTTCAAGCCAAAATTGTGAATTTTCTACAAAAGAGTTGAATTATCAACAAAAAAGTACATTTTTAACCAATGAGTTGAGTTTTCAACAAAATAGTTAAATTTTCGGTTGAATAAATGAATTTTTAAACAAAACAATGATTTTTTATCAAAAAGACGAATTTTCAACAAAATACATAAATTTTTAACCAAATAGTTGAATTTTCTACTGAATTGTTGAATTTTTAAGCCAAAACTACGAATTTTCTACAAAACAATTGAATTTTTAACAAAAAATTTAATTTTCAATCGAAACAGATTAATTATTAACCAAACACTTGCATTTTTAACCAAAAAAGATTACATTTTTACAGAATGAGATGAATTTTCAAACCAAAGAGATGAATGTTCAACAAAATAATTGAATTTTCAACCAAAACATATTTATAAGTCAAGGAAGAAAAATAATTGAAATGGAATTGTTGAATTTTCAAGCCAAAAAGGCGAATTCTCAACAGAACAGTTGAATTTTCAACAAAGAAGTGTGACTTTTGAACAAAATTGTTAAATTTTCAACAAAATAATTCACTTTCATACCAAAAAAGGATATAAGAATTCATAACCAAAAATTTATTAGTAGAACTTTGTTCTCAAAACAATGAACTTTCAAGCAAAAATAATTAAGATTTTCTCATTGGTTTCTATTAACTAAGTTTGCATTTAAGCGGAAAAATGAGAAAAAGAGGGGAATAGGAAAAAGACTGTGGAGCCTGCGATATTAAACTGTAAGTTTAGTATACATATAATATGTACCTTAGGCTGGTTCAAAAAATTCGATTTTTTTTTTCGAAACCCCCACATAAAAACTTCCGGAAAGGTGTAAAAAGACGCCTGTGAAAAGCAGAGCTCTTAATATTAATATTTAGAGGTCGCTCATTGCGAATTTCTATTTCCCATTTAAATAGCATGTGAATTTTTTTTTTTAATTTGGAGTTTTGTAACTCTTGAACGGTTTAATGAATTGCTAAGACCATAACATATTATTGTAGGGAATTCGATGCTCTACAAAAAAGGTATCTTATGATTTTTTCATAAATTCACCCCTTCAAAAGTTATTTAAGGTTAAAGTTGAACACATAATAAATTTATCGTTTTTTTTTAATTTTTGGCAAAAATTTGAAATTTATCAGTAATTATCGTAATAGTTTTTTCGGAAATTTTATAGTTTAAAATTTTCTTTAAAAAAACATTAATCTAACTCAAATCATCACATTATCAAGTTTAACATTGTTTGAAAATTTGTCTTTTATTGTTCTTACCGAGAAAACGTAGAGTTTTTTAAAGACCTTGCGGTAGTAAATGATGTAGCAGAAAGCGGTATTGCATTAATTGATGAATACAATAACTGCTTAACAAAAAACGAGGACCAACTTCAATATCTTTTACAAGTTGTGCAAGAACATCGTCGACAATTTCCAGATTGTTACAAGAAAACATTAAAATAAGAGTTAATGTTCGTAATGATAATTTTAACGCCAAAACTTATAAATAATGTTGTTTTAGTATTAATATTTAAAATTGTTCATATTGAATTTTATTCTTATACTATACTAAATACAAAACAGTATGTTTCTAAAAGTGACGTCTTTTCATTAGTATCTGAATTATCTTGATACTTAATAGATGAAAAGTACTATTTTAATAAGAAATAAGCAGGTAATACATGAAGATACTGAGCTTTTCGATTTAAAAATTGTTAAACGATCTTTTTTTCAAAGAAAATTACAAACTATAAAAGTCCCGACAAAAATATTACGATAATTAGTGATAAATTTCAAAATTTTTCCAAAAATTAAAAAAAAACGATAAATTTATTATGTATTCAAATTTTACCTTAAATAACTTTTGAAGGAGTGAATTTATGAAAAAATCATAAAAGACCTTTGTTGTAGATCGTCGAATTCCCTACAAGAATATGTTATGGGCTTAGCAATTCATTAAGCCGTTCAAGAGTTACAAAATTCCAAATTAAAAAAAAAAATTCACAAGCTATTTAAATGGGAAATAGAAATTCGCAATAAACGACCTCTAAATATTATTATTAGGAGCTCTGATTTCAACAGGCGTCTTTTTACACCTTTCCGGAATCTTTTATGTGGGGGTTTTGAAAAAAAATAGTCGATTTTTTTGAACCAGCCTAATGTACCTATATATATGTAATTTTATATACATAATTTAAATATATTCTGAAATATTGTCTCATATTCCCAAATATTCCCTCATATCCTACATATTCCTACATATTTCCTGATATTTCCTTATACTTCTTCATATTCTCTAATATCCCCACAGATTCCAACTCTCTTAAACTGAACCAGTGAAATTGTCACTGGTTGAATCAGTATTTTGAATTATCACTGGTGAACCAGTGATTTTTCCACTTTGACTGGACGAACCAGTAAGAGATTCAACTAAAATAGCGCTACTGATTCTACCAGTTACGACAAATGATAGACTGAACCAGTGATATAGCGCTCCACGCGGGCAAGACATGAACCTCCAGTCGTCTGGTACGCGCGCATCGTCGGTCAGGTCTTTGGCATTTCTCGAGTGAAAACGAATCTTATTGTGTACAAGTTTTTGTTTTATAAATATTTGGTGCCTGTCTGCAATGAGCAGGGGATATAATATCTTTCGCTTGATAGTGGGAGGTCCCTGGCCATGGGTTTGACTTTGAGCAACGCGACACGTTAACATAACGACGGGTCTTTCCACAATCAGGCGCAACATATTATATCCCATTATATTGCAGCCCGGCCTTCATTTATTGTTGTGAGGATAAAGTGAGGTTTTTAAAATTTAATTTTTACAACTCTTACCATAAAAGTGCGATGAATGATAAGTGCCATACCTAAACAGCTGACAGGCGACAAGGCGTACGACCAGGTGACTACTGGTACTGAGAAACCAGAGAACCTCACTGATTAAACCAGTGTCGGAACTTCACTGAATGAACCAGTGAATGCTCACTGATTGTCAGTGAGATTTCACTGGTTCATTTTAAGAGAGAATATTCTTCATATTCTTTGTATTCCCAAATATTCCAATATATTCTATATATTCCCGAATATTCTTTAGGGAATATATTCCTGGTACAGGAAAAATCAGAGTGGTCGACCCCTCGGTTGTAAGTGAGGAGTTTCCCTCACTTTCCCTTCTTGGAAAAAAGCACGACGGACGGACGGATACCCGACCGAAACTATAAGGGTTTCTGCCCAGGGCTACGAAACCCTAAAAATGAGATGTTTACATTTATGTTTTCGTTTTGTAGTTGAGAAATCTTTCTCTTTTATTATTGAAGTCTATTTGGGTGAAATTGAATTTTCTTGCCGAATAAAATGAACGTGTAAAAATGAGTAATTTTTTGCGTATTGCTATTCGCGCCCTAAATCTGTACAATTTATCACGCTGCACGCGAAGGATCTTATCCGCTATGAGCTTCGGTCGCAGGGGTATATAAGCAATTCTTGGGGAATGCGATTACCTTCCGTAGTAACGCCAAGGGATGAGGGCTATATTACTACGTATAACTGGGGACGACGCAGAAGTAAATGCCTTTGCTGTAAGCAGCACCGACCGAGAGAAAAGCAGAGATAAAAAGATGATTAATTTTTCACTTCTGTCTCTCGAGTTACCTTTCCCACTTCAAATTCATTTTCATATAAAATATTTTTTGCTCCTCGAGCTTCGACTAATTACCTTCTTAACAGAGAAACACATTTAAAAATTAGATTAAAAGTGATTATTACGGGAAGAATTATATATGGAATATAAAGATTTTTTATTCTTCATCTTGCTCCCTTGAAGTATTTTCTTTAATTCAAGAAATTAAAAATGAGTTAAATTAGACGCCTTGCGCCTACCAAAAAAGGTTTCGTTGCCTATTAAGACATAAATAAGTCGTTCAAAAATCCCCTGTCCCATACTTTTCCTTCCCTACTTCACCTGCTTCCCCTCTTCACCAATACTCCCCCTCCCCACGCTTCAGTCATCACTACCCCTCCCTTCCCCTTCAAACCTATTTCCCCCTCTCTTAACTTTCCCCACATTTCCCCTCACTTCCTCTACCCCCTTATTTCCCTTCCCTTTCCTGAGTTGTGAGTCGTGAGTTAGGAGTTCCCCTCGCTTCCCCTTCCTCAAAAAAAGTAAGACGGACGGACCCGACCGAAACGATAAGGATTTTTTTCCCGGGGCTATGAAAAACGGGAAGAGTTACAGCGGAATTAATTCTTGTGGTAAAATTAGTTGAAGTTAATTATAGTTTCAGTTGGGTTTTCGTCCTCCCGTTGTACTTTTTGCCCGAGAGGGGAAGTGTGAGCATGTAGGGCATGTAGGGGCATTGAGAGGACTGGTATTAGGGAACAGGTAGTGAGCAGTGGAGAGGAAGGAGAGGAACGATAATGAGTCGGTAAGGGGTAGTAGGGAAGTGAGGGTGAGAAGGGTGGTGAGGTAGGGGAAGTATGGGAAGGGGTAAGGAAGGGTAGGAGGAGACGTGAGGATTTACAAAGAGATTTAGATTAAGAGACAAAAATCCTAATCTTGTAACATTTTTAATATGGAATCTTTTAAATATAAAATGAATAAAACACTTTAAATAAAAATAAATTTTTGATTAATTATTCTCACTGCTGCCACGGACTAATTTACCTCAAAACAGTGGAAAAGCCACATATTTAAACCGAAAACATGACCACAAATGACTAATTTCTAACCAGAAAGGTGATTAATGTGCATTAATAATGTGACTAATTTTCTTTTGAATTAAAAATAATTCAAAGGAATTTGATGAAATTTATAACGACCACAGGTGAATTTTAAAGAATTCGGAATAAATTGATAAGACTTTAAAACAATCAAGATAAATTTGGAAACAATAACAAAACTTCATTGATTTCAGAAGAATTGAATTCATTGAGTTCAGTAAGTTTGAAATTAGTTTAGAAAAATGTAAGGGAATTCAAAAGAATTTTATGAAATATCTAAGAATTAAAGGAGAATGTTTATGAAGACTTTAGGATGAATTCAACAAAAACTAAAAAAAATCAATCGAGCTGAGGAGAATTGAGGAAGTTAGAAGAATTCAAATGAACTCAAAAGAATTTTGAAGAATTCAACCAAATTTAGAAGAATTCAAAATAATTTATAAGATTTCCAGGCAAATTCCAAACGAATTGCAAAAATGCATAAAAATCAATTAAAATCATGGGAATAATTTCTTTGAAATTCGTTAAGAAATTAAAAAATCTCATGAAATTATATGAAATCTGATATTTCCAAAAAATCTTGGAAAATTGGTTAAAATCCCTTAAAATCCTTGAAACTTTTCAAATCTCCTAAAAATGCCTTGGAATCTTTTACAATATCCTACAATATTTTAAATCCTTTGAAATTCCATTAAGTTACTAATATCAATTAAAAATTGCTTAGAATGTTTTAAAATACCCTAAAATATTTCAAAAACTTTCAAATAATTTGAAATCACTTAAAATTTTTTAAAGCTTTTAAAATTCCTTAGAATTTTTAATACTGCCCTAAAATAACTAAAATCCTTTCAATCGACTAAAACCTTTTAAAGCTCTTGACAATTCCTTAAAATTTTGTCAAATACCCTAAAATCTCAAAAAGCTTTGGAATCAGTTCCAATTACAGAATCTGCTAAAAATGCTGTAAGATACTTAAAATACTTTAAAATCTTCTGAAAACCCTTGAAATTTTGTATAGCTTTTAAAAATTACTTTAAACTTTTAAAAATACCCCTAAATCTCTAAAATTCTTTGGAATCCTGTGAAATTACATGAAATCTGATATTTTCTGAAATCTTGGAAAATTTATTTCAATACCTTGAGATCTTTTAAAATCCCTTAAAATTATTGAAATCTCCGCAAATCTTATGAAGTCCCTAGAAATCTTCTAAAATATCATTGAACCTTGTAGATCGTATAAAATCGCTCTCTATCTTCCGAAATTCTAGAAAATCCTTCACAACCTCATGAAAATTTGCTTGGATCCGTTAAAATCATCAAAAACCTGGGAAATTCCATAACAGTGTTTAAATCTCTTGAAAATGTTGTGGATTTAGAATCTTTCAAAATAAGATGAAATATTTTAAATCCTGAGAAATATTTTTAAATCGCTTGCAAATTTTGAAAACTGAAAATTTCTGGACATTTTTTTAGATACCATAAAAACTTTAAAATCCTTTAAAATTTCTTAAAATTATTGAAATCTATTAAACATTTCTTGGCATTGTTTACAGTACCCTAAAATATTTAATATCCTTTGAAAACTTGTGATATCCCTTGAAACTATTTAAAGCTCTTGAAGATTACATACAATTTCTTTAAATTACCATAAAATCATTAAAATCCTTTGGAATCCCTTCAAGTTATTAAAATATACAAAACGTTCTTTAGAATCTTTTAAAATACCCTAAAATATTTCAAAGAATCCAAGAAAATTCATAAATCGGTGCAGACCTAAAGTCGATAGTGCTCAACCAATGGGTTAATTTATTGAAAGAAAAGTGACTAAAGTGATATTTTTATTTTAAAATGCGACTAAGGTGACATTTTCATTTACTAAAAAGGCTAAAAAGTGATTTGAGAACAAAAAGTGACTGAAAGTGACTGTATGGCAGCCTTGATTATTCTTGACAGTTACTCAAAGTGCGTCTTACAGAAATTCTCCGACTTTTGCAAATTTTTCTCAAAATCCCTAACTTTTCCTGATTTACAGGTTTTCCCTGACCTGCCCCCACCCTGAGCAAAGTAGGAGAAGGGATGTAAAGTGAAGGGGAAGTAGAGGAGGGATAGTAGGTGTAGTTGGGAAAGTGATGGGAGGGGAATTATGGGAGGGTAGAGATAGTAGGAAAAAGGAGGGATATAAGGGATGGGAAATTATGGGAGGGGGAGATTTAAACGACTTAAGGGGGTATTTCTATTTGACCGAGCTTTTTTCAGGCGTTTTTTCAAAAATTCATAAAAAATACAATTGTTAATACTTTTGAATGAAAGTTTTTTTATATTTTTAAGCAGATCTTAAACTAAAAAAATACATGGTTAACAATTGAAAAAAAAATAATAGGGGCGCTGTAGCATTTCAAAAAATGTTTCCCGGAAACGGCACCCTCACTTGGCTGACATGATTCAGCAAATCTATAAATGCTTTCGGAGCATCGTATTGTGGAAGGAAAACCTATTTGAGACGAACAATGACTCTATTATACACATTTATGACCAGCCTGCGGTCACAGCCGAGGCGGCCCTCCACAGTGTGCGGCTGAGTACTCTCCGCTCTGCGCAGTTGACCCTGCTGCATCTTCGTTAAAGAGTCCGAACCAAACAAATCCCTTTGCGTACAAATTTCACATACTATATACTATCAAAAAAAAATCGATTTTTTGGTCCGGTCAAATAGAAATACCCCATTAATTGATGTCTTGATGGGCTACGAAATCCACTTTTGTAGGCGTGCGGCGCGGCGCCTACTTTTTTATGTAACTTTTTAGCACTTATTTTATCTCTTGATCATTTAAAAACTGCAGTTGCGATATTTGTTTATAGTTTCATATTTTAAATATTTAGATATTGACAAAATCTTGTATAAATTACTTCCAATGAAAATGTTCACACCCGCGTCTCGGAAACTTTGACACGTAAGCACTCTACTGATTCACGAACTGCTTGAAATTCCTAAAGTTCTCCAATCTGTTTCAACGAACTTCTGCTCGAAAAGCTTCCTGAATTCTGATGCAGTTGATACTTACAAGACTCCACTGTGATTTGTATGAAGATATAAAAAAGTTAGTTCCTTGCATGTATATAGAATTATTTTGAAGAATATAGATATCAACTTATTTAGTTTGTATGTAAATAAATTTGGTGTGATAATAATTTTAATTACAAAGACATTCTGACATTTTATTCTTAAGGAATTTCGGACGCTAAACTTCAAAAGTTCTTAAATAGATCAAGAATATCATAACGTTTTTCTAATATTCTAGATTATTGTGCATATGCATTCCACGCGTGCATTAATTACCATTTCTTCAGAAACAAAACTCGGTTCATTTTCCAACATTTTGTTATAGATTCTACAGAAAATATTATACGATTTAAAAACGTTGTGTATGATTTACAGAAGTTTCTATGTTATATCGAGGAAATTCCAGCAAATTCAATATGAATGACAGAATTTTTTCATTTACTTACAATTCTTTAAAATTTGTAGATTATTTTCCTCGTTACCAAAATGTCTAATGATGAATAACTCTTAGAAAGAAAAAGAAAAAATCTGGAATTTACAGAATATTTAAGTCAGTTCTTACTCAAATCATCCAGTCAATTTTACGTTGGCCCCAGAATCTTTCTTCTAATGTAACGATTCAATTGAGTTTTTCAAGATTTTCGCTATTCGCGAATAGCGATAGAAAAACCTTTTTTGGTTCAAAGTTCAACTACTTAGTTAAAAGTGGAACTACTTTGTTAAAAATTCATTTTTTTGGTTGATGATTTATCATTTTTGTTGAAAACCCTTTTTTTGCTCAAAAAATTAACTATTTTGTTCAACATTTTTTGTTGTTATAAATTAATTTTTTTCACTGAAATTCTAACTATTCCATGTTTGTTTAACATTTATCTTTTTCAGTTCAAAGTTCAGCGATTTGTTTGAAAATTTTTGTACTTTGTTGAAAATTTGTCTTGTGTGGTAGAATATTAATAATCTTGGTGACCAATTAACCTTTTTGGTTGAAAATTCATTTCTTTGGTTGAAAATCTAACTCTGAGGTTGAAAATTCTTTAAAAAATCCAATTTTGCTTAAAAATTAATGAATTTTGTGAAATTAATCTTTCTTGGTGAAAAATTGATCTTTTTGGTTAAAAATATATTTCTTTGATTGGAAATTAGTTTGTGTTTATTGAAAATTATTTTTTCTATGAAAATTTAACTATTCCAATTTTTTCAAAAATTGAGCTTTTATTATATCTTCTTGGTTAAAAATGCATCTATTTGTTTGAAAATTTAACCATTTTGTTGAAAATGCATCTGTTTTGTTAAAAAATTGTCTTCTATGGAAGAGTATGCAACTATTGGGTTGAAAATTCATTTTTTGGTTGAAGATACATTATTTTAGTTAAAAATTTATTTCTTTGCTTATAAATTTAACTATTTTGTTGCAAATTTGTTTTGTTTTTTGTGTTGAAAATGAACTTCTTTAACTGAAAATTTTAATATTCCATGTTCGGTTTAACATATATCTTCTTCATTTGAAAATTCAGCTTTTAGGTTGGAAATTTCTGTATTTTGTTGAAAATTTGTCTTTTGTGGTAGAATAATAATATTCTAGGTGAGTAGTTCACCTTTTTGGTTGACAATGCATTCCTTTGGTTGAAAATTCCTTTAAAAATTCTAAATTTGGTTGAAAATGTATGTCTTTTATTAAAAATTAATCTTTCTCGGTAGAAAATATTTTTGGTTGGAAATTCATTGATTTGATTGCAAATTAGTTTTTTTTTATTAAAAATTAATTCTTTAACTGAAAATTCAACTTTTTGATTTTTTGTCACAAATTTATCCTTCTTGGTGGACATTTAATATTCTTGGTTAAAATCCATCTGTTTGGTTAATGATTAATTATTTTAGCTACAAAATAAATTTCTTTGCTTACTTTAAATTTAATTATGCTGTTGAAAATTCGTTTTTTGTGTGTGTTGGAAATGACTTTTTTAACTGAAAATGTAGCTATTCTATTTTCATTAGAAAATTGATCTTTTTTAGTTGAAAATTCACTTCTCATCATTTTGGGTTAAAATTCAATTATTTTGGTAGAAAATGCATCTTTTTTGGTTGTAAATTCAATTTTTTTGTGAAAAATTTTTCTTTTTGGTTTAAAAATTAGTCTGTTTTGCTTAAGGATTTGAATAGTTTGTTGAAAATTCGTATTTTTGTGTTTATTCAACTGTTTTTGAATGAAAATAAAAATATTTTTTGTTGGAAAAATCAACTATTACATTTTTCGTTGAGAATTAATTTTTTCATCCAAAATTCATCACTTTGCTTCAAAATTTTACTATTTTCTTGAAAATTCGCTTTTTCTTAGTTGAAAATCAATTATTCCAACTGAAAATGTAATTCTTCCATCATTTGTTCAAAATTTATCTTTTTGAGTAAGTTTTATGTTTCAAAAAATAATTATGCATTATGCGGAATTATTCGGAATATGTCTGGCTTTGGTTAAATAAAAAAATTTTACGTCAGTAAATGGAAGATTTTATTTCAATATTCAGGATGGAAATGTGAACTTTCAACAAAAAGTTAATTTTCTAATAAAATAGTTCAATTTTTTACCAAAAAAGATAACTTTTTAACAAAATTTTGAACCAAAAATATAATCTTTAGTAGGAAGAAACTGCAAAAAAAAAAGAAATAGAAATACAGGACAAATAAATTACTAAGAAGAATATTATTTCAGAGTGACGCAAATACTTCATTTTCATAATTTCATAATTACAATTGAAATTAATCAATTTCCTATCAAACAAGATGAATTTTCAAACAAATAGTTCAATTTTTAACGAAAAAGATCAATTTTCTACCAAGAATGGAAAATTTAAATTTTCAGTAAGAAAAAGAGTTAATTTTCAAAAAAAAAAAAAGAATTTTCAACCAAATAGTCAAATTTTGAACAAAAGAGATGAATTTTCATTTAAAATTATGAATTTTTGAACCAAAAAGATCACTTTTAAACAAACAGCGATTATTCAGTCAAGCCATAAAAAAGAAGGTTTATCCAAACGGTTGAACTTTTAAACCAAAAGATGAGTTTTCTGTAAAACAGTTCAATTTTTAATCCGAAAATATGCATTTCCAACAAGAATGTAATTTTAAACCAAACAGTTTCATTGAGAATAAAAGAAGGGGAATTCAAAACCAAGAAGATTAGCTTTCTACAAAAAAAACAATACATTATCAACCAATAATCAAATTATTAGTTAAAAATTAATTTAAAAGGAAAACAATTTTCAACAAAATATTCAAATTGTCAACCAAACAGATGAACCTTCAACGAAAAAAAAATTTAACAAAATAGTTCAATTTTTACCCAAATAGTGGAGTTTTCTTGAAAGAATTTATTTTTAACAAAATTGTTAAACTTTCATACAAAGATAACATAAAATAATGAATCTTTAACTGGAATAGTTAACTTTTCAGTTGAAAAAAATTAATTTTCAACTAAAAAAGGACTTTTTAACTAAGGAGAAGAGTTTTCAGCTAGAATTTTGAATCTTTGACAAAAAATGCTTTTTGTTTAACAAAATGGTTCTACATTCAACTAAGTAGTTTCATTTTCAACAATGAAATTTGTATTTCAACGAATAATGTAGACATTTAAACCAAAAAATATTTTTATTTTACATCAGAAAAAAGTTGAATCTTCAATCAAACAAGATTCATTTTCAATGAAATAGTTGCATTTTGGTCAAAAAAATATTTCAGTTGAATTTTCTACACCAAAATATGAATTTTCTGTCAAAATAGTTAAGTTTTCAAGCCAAAAAAATGAATTTAATAAAAAAACGATTAATTTTCAAACAGATAATAAAATATTTAACTGAAAATCTAATCGTGAAGAGAAGGAAACTGTAGAACTACAGTGGAGGCTTCGTAGCAAAATGTTAACTTATTATTATTATTATTATTATTATTACATCAGTACACCAGTTAAACTACTGGGCATTCAGGAAGTCATATGTTAAAAATAAGTAAGGGATGTGTATATACTTTTTTGGTAAAGAAGACACTTTTGTAAATAAGTATCGAAATGGTAACTAGATACATTTTTCCAATAACAGTAACTATCAAAACTGTAACTTTTTTATATAAGGGATAAATTTCAGATCAATTTAGAAATCCCGTGTTGCTTCTTCAAACTGCACGTTCGCTCCGCAACATCGCTCTGACACGGGTTGCTGATCAATCTCTCTAGCGATCACCCCAGGTGAAGAGCTTCACAAAGAAATCATACGTCACAGTTAAGACAAAAATACACAAACTGACTGAACCACACTATTTACTCCAATCACATCCACTAAGCAAAGGTCTCTACTTCCATTACTCCCATTAGTGTCCAAGATCATTCATTTCAAGCGTCTATAACTCCGCTGATACTCTTGGTCACATAATTCTGAACTATTTCTTCCCACAAATTTCTATTCTGGCATACAACATTTGCTTTCTCTACGTCCAGATATCTTTCCATGCAAGCTTTATACAGGGTGACCCACCACCTATTCACTTCCCGGTAATGTGTGATAGAGCACAAAAAAATAAACAGGAAAGTCTTCTGGCAAAATTTGATCTGGGCCTCAGTTTGAGCACAGTATAGCTTCAAAGCTCATTCACACATTTCCACCACTCCTTCCTCGATCTGCCTCTGGGTACGCCGCCAATCACTTTACCTGAATATGGTCGTTTCTTCGATAAATCTCCCTTCATTCTCTCAACATGACCAAACCATCTCAAAAACTTTCATTCACTCTTGTGAAACAGAGTTTCTTGTACACTACATTCTTTAAGAATCTTCTCATTAATGACTTTGTCTATTAGCATTTTACCTCATATATTCCGCAGGAACTGCATGCCAACCATAATAAATTTGCTCCTATCATTTTCTTAGTACGTCCAGATCTCGCTACCGTACAGCACAGTGAGTACAAGTAGAGAGTTATACATTGCAATTTTAGCTTTTTTTCATATTTTTACTTCTGGTAATAACTCCTACGCTGCCGATAACCTTCCTATTAACTTTCCAAAATCCTGTATTTCAATCAACTGCCAATCTCCGCAGTGATTTTTCACCTTAGGGATTGAACCATCTGCTCGAAACATCAGTACAAGCTTTGCACCTACCATTTCGTGAATCCCTCGATATTTCTCACGTTCGTGCGCTCGGTATAAGAAATACAAAAAAGCATCTCCTCTATCGATAGGAAGGTAGTGGAAGTCTGTCGAAGTATCTTCTTGAATCTCGACAAGGCAAGGGCAGTAGTAGACGAGATGGTGCCGATTAAAAATGTATATGGAGCGTGTGCTAAGCAGCAGGCACTTCTGAGTTCTTCAGGACCGTACTCGGTGGTAGGGGTGGTTGGGGTAAAACTCAGAGCGAGAGGGGTAAAGCTCGCGGTGCCGAGGGCTTTTGGGATGGGAGCTTGAAAGGCAAGCCTGAATATTCTGAGAATGCCTGGTAAGCGCCTCTGAAGCACCATCCCTTTGGAGCTTGCGTTCCTAATCGCACCGGATTCATCTATATTATTAGGTGGCTTGTACACGAGTAAGCATAATGCATGTAAATTCCTTTCTCTGATGCTCCATTGTCATAAAAGGAGTAGAAAATCGACTACGAGCGTATTTAATTTAAATTATAAAATGCTTGTGTAATAATTAGGGGAAACTATGCAAGAGTAGGTCACGAAAATTTCAAAAATTGTGTGGAAAATTGTTGAAGAAAAAATTACTACAGATAAGCTAAGCTAATATTTTAACTGTTTTCATCAAAAAACAATTGATAAAATCCACCCTTTCGTTGATTTAAATTTGTCCAAGAAACAATCTCGAAGTACCTTTCTCACTCCCCTCTTTGAAAAATAGGTCAGCACCTTTGTCAGGAAAAAAATTTCCATCGCCGTCTCAAAAACACATTTTGCTTTGAAACCCAGTCACTTTTTTTCATTATTCAGTTTGTACTGGTATCGACATATTATTCACTAAGTTCCAAACTTATATTACAAAGCACAAAACAGCCAAGAAAATATTTTATTTCGATAAAAACTGTTCAAATAAGATAGTCATATTTTTTTTATTACTCCGAAAGTCCGTTTTTTTATTTTAAACATTCATTATTCACAATATCTACAAATATTTTGTCTAGTTGTCTTCAATATTGTTCCAAATATTTTTAATCTAAAGCTGTGACAGTATTTTCCTTACCAACTCTGATAAATTCAAATGACCTACTCCACAAAGTGACCTATTCTTGGATAGTTTCCCCTAAATTATTCCCCAAGATTTTTAATATTTATAGAACCAGTGTTGGGAAGTAACTAGTTTCTTTCAACTAGTTACTTTTTTGGTAAAGAAGATACTTTTGTAAATAAGCATCGAAATAGTAACTAGATACATTTTTCCAATAACAGTAACTATAAAAACTGTAACTTTTTTGATTTATTTTCGAAATGCAGTTTTGAAGTCTCTTTATGACAATCAATACATTTTAATGTTTTGCAACAATTTTTTCATTTTGACTATTCAAATTGTAGCGGCTGGTTTTTGAAAGATTCTTTAGTACGGCACGAATCATGTTAAATTAGAGAAGGGGCAAGTTGAAGGACGACACTTTTCAACAATTATTACCGTTAAAAACAAAGAATGAATACAGATAGAAATAAACGTTAATTTTCGTCCATAATCGGCAGGTATCAGTTGCGCCTCCGAGGTGATGCGTGATTCAGTGATGCGACACAGTTGCGGTCAGACGCTAGACTTTCTCCAGCGTCCGCGCTCAAGGTCCTTCAGTGCGTTCATACAGTGAAAACTATATTTTTAAATTAACTGGTTTTTTTCCGCTTGTGGGCTTTTTTCCACACACGAATGCCATTTTCTGTTCTAGCTGTCATGCAGCTACCTATCCAATTGTGTAAAAATGCCCAGATGGGTAACGCACTTCAACTCTTCCATCCCGATCCTTCCCGTAGGATGTGCAAGTCCGTTCGCATTCTCGAAGATTGTATGAAACCAGTAATGAATTTCACGAGATCAGAATGTTTATGGTCTCTTATATACTCAGACGATAGTTTATGCATATATGAGAGATATTAAGCAAGCAGAACAAATATTACAGCGACAATATCGTTATAAGAGTCATTGTGCTTCATTATAAACATTCGAAAAAAGTAACTTGACACCATCAACAGGATGTAAATTCAAAGGCTTTGTATTAACTTCTATGTCACCCACAATCGAATTACTAAACAAAAAAAGGAAAACTGATATCAACTTATAAAAAAGCTTAATCAAAATGAAAGTTGGGATGATCAATAAATGTTTATTCCAACACTCAGGGAAAAAATTGTCTTGAAACAGAAGCATTGTCCTCTTGTCTGTTTTGTTTTCAATCCCGTAAATATCTTTTTTACAGAAACAGAATAATTTGCAGCACGATTAGGTGAATTTTTTCACAAAAAGATAATCACAGGCCTACGAAAATGACACTTTTGAATGCAAACTGAGAATCGGAATGTGGCAGCAGAATTTGTTTAGCACTTCAGAATTTTGAGAAAATCTAACCTAAACAGCAAAAAGGCCGTTTTTTGACATTTTCTAGTGAACTGGTCTACTAAGGCAAGATAGTCTAGTGATCCGGTCAACTAAGACAAGATAAGGCATCATCCAGCCAATTAACCCTCTAACGGCCTCAAACCTTCACCCCTTCAAATAAAAATTGAAAGAATTCATAAATAATGTATGGTTGTTTTCTGATAGATTTTTGCAATAAAATTTTGTTCTGATTTTTCTCATTTCATCGGTTTATTTTGCGGAATAGTCCACTTTAATTTAATCCGCGTATTTATTTTGCAGAATTCTAAGCTTGTTACGTGAGAATTAAAAAAATTGAAAATAGTGCACGTTGCTCAGCTGCAACGGTGGCCGTTAAAGGGATGAGGCGAGACAAAGCATGAGTCAGCCAACTAAGGCAATATAGTCTAATGATCCGGCCAACTAAGGCAAGATAAGCCATGATCTAGCCAACTATGGCAAAATAAGGCATGATCTAGCTAATAAATGCAAGAAAAGGCATGCTTTAATATACTAAGGCCATATAGTCTAGTCTTTTAGCAAACTAAGGCAAGATAAGACATGATACAATAAACTAAGGCAAGAAAGTCTAGTGAATTTTTCAAATATGACAAGATAGTCTATTGATCCGTCCAACTAAGGCAAGGTAGTCTAGTGATCTGGCCAAATGAGGCAAGATAATGCACGATCCAGTCAACTAAGGCAAGATAAGTCATGATCCATCCAACTAAGGCAATATAGTCTAGTAAACCAGCCAATTAAGGCAAGATAGTCTAGTGATTCGGGCAACTAAGGCAAGATAAGGCATGGTCCAGCCAACTAAGGTAATATTTTCTAGTGATCTGTTTAACTAAGCAAATATAAGGCATGCTTCAGCCAACTAAAGCAAAATAGTCTAGTGATCCGGTCATGTAAGGCCAGATAAGGCATTATCTAGGCAACTAATCCCCTTGAATTTTTACATGTATTTACCATATGGAAGAAACATATTTATTACTAATTTATGTATTTTTTAAATTGTTTCCTTACTCTTCACTCTCATTTCGGCGTTTAGTTACATACATTTTTTTTAGGACTAACAAGCTACTGAAGTTAACTTTCCAAGTGTCAAACAATGACAGATTTTTTCAAATGCTGTATTTTTTAAGCAAATTCATATAAATTTGGATGTTCTCTATTTAACTCATGAAGGAATTTCTGATCTATCAAATAATACGAAGAAAATAGGAAAATTAAAAAATGGCGGTAATTACTTGATCCTTTAAACTCAATTTTGATTTTTGCACCTGCGCTTGATTAGTGTGCCTCAATTAGTGATAGTCCCAAATGAAAATTTCAAATTTCAGCAGAAAAATAAACTAGTAAAAGGGTGGTTTTACCTTAAAAGCCACTTTAGGGGTCTCTAAATATTTTTGTTTATCGGAAAAAATACAGGAGAACTTTTTCCTTATTATAAAGAAGTTTCCGCTTTGGGATTGTAAAAAATTGGAATTCATCTGGGCATTCTAGAGCAAGAAAAATATTTTTCAATATTTACAATGTTGCCACACATTATTCTTTTATAGTTTTGACGTTGAAAACCGACTATAACTTTGCGCTATTTGTTATCTTTTTTATGTGCATGGTTGTAGTCTGATAATGCGGCAATAGATAGCACCTTGTAGCTCTACAGATTTTTCATGTAAATATTTTATTTGATAAAATGTACTTATTCAAAGGGTTTTATTTTAGAATATGAGATCAGAATTCTGCTATAACTTGATAGCGGTTAATTGTACAAAAAAGTGTAAACACAAAACAGTCTTATCTTGGTTTAAACGTTCTGGAGAGAATTTTACTCAATATTGCCTGGATATTTATAATTAAGGGGATTTTCACGATATGTTAATCTAAAGTTACACAGAACAAAAACTAGGGAGTCAATTTTGTTTCAGGTCATTTTTTTACAAACTCATTTTTAACTTCAGGTACGTTCGCTCTCTTGTTCAATGCCAAAACTAAGAAACAATTTAATTACTTTCAATATTCGTGTTGCTTAATATGAACCAATTATAGTCTAATTTTGTTCCACTACAATTGGACGCCCTTTCCTTATTCAATCAAAATGAAACTTAATTTTTTCAGTGTACTTTCTACTAATGTCACACAATCTAGTTTCTTTAGAAGACTAATATTAATCCTTTTTCTTACATTCTCTTGAAAATCAGGAGAAGAAAAAATTGATTGAACTGGTAGAAACGCTTTATAAAAAAGAAGATTGCGTTAATTATCAATTTTGGTTTCTCAACCAGATGCAAAAACATCACGCAGTATAGGTGTGTAGAATTTGATTCGACATAATATACATTTTTTAAAATTGTATTACTGCAATTTACATATGATAAAAAGAGGAGAAATATGTATTTATTTTCGGTTTATTAATTCCTTCAATAATCTGTGAACTAATTACTTTCCGATTGGAGGGTTATCATCTTCTGGGCGTCTGTCAACAACAAAACCATGATGGTCCCACCCAATCATCACACCATTTACGATAACTCTACCATCCGGAGTAACTAAGGCTGGCGGTGGCTCATCATCCTCGTTTTCAACTGGATTATTATTTGGTGCTGCTGCACGTATTTGATTATTTGGTGCTGCTGGACGGATTTGGTTATTTGGTGCTGCTGGACGGATTTGGTTATTTGGTGCTGCTCGACGGATTGGATTATTTGGTGCTACTGGATGGATGTGATTATTTTGAACTGGCGGTCTAGGACGAAAGTTGGGGTCTATCCTTCTAGGCAAGTTGTATTCGTTAATATTGTGAGTGTTCTGTTCGCTTAATTCTGTAAAAAGAAAATAAGAAAGAAATTTTAATCCCTACAAAATAATTCACCACTATAATTGTGACTTTACTATAAAAACGACTTATACGCGAGAATATAACTTAAATTTGAACTTTAAATTTGAAAAAATGTTTAGTTGAATATCATAATTGATGTTTATGTGTTTTCATCATTGAAAAGATATTGTTTTTCTTTCTATCGGAACAATTGTAATATTCCATAATATTATTGATAAGATTTAATATTAGATTATATGTTTATACTACTTACCAATATAGCTGAGCAGCACCGCAAAGATCAGGTGAATAGTACCGGTACCAATTCTCATTTTTTCTGAATAAAGAGAACAGAATCTTGTTGAATTTCCTGAAGGGTAAATAATATATTATCTCATTAATTCCATAACACTTATAGTACAGATAAGAACATTTCTTCTTGGAGAACCTATTATTTGAAAGATCTGTATTATATAAATATTACTTATTTTCTTGAAAGTAATTTTAAAACTAATATACGGTTAACAATCCTTTTATCAAAAAGGTAAAAATGATGCGTTTACTTTCTTGTAAAAGGTATAAATGAGGCCGAGTCTAAACGTACGGACCTGGAAAGGGTGCATGGGTCGTGTTCGGACGTATAGGTACTACCGATAAATTAGGTATTAACTGACTCCCCAAATATTGAAGTTGAACAAGATTTGAAGCAACTTTTACTGGAAATGAATAAATTTTCCTTAGAAAAAATTGAATGCATATTTTTTTATTATCGATAAAAAGATTCTTTATGGTTTCATTAATGTAATGCAGCAAAATGTGAGACCGTATTGAGAATATTCTTTCATCTGAAAGAGTCATAACAGAATGAATATTTGAAACTACGTTTTGTAAGTTCTAAATATTAAAAAAATATTTCCTTTTGTCAAAAAAGAAACATTGTTACTAATTCGAATAGAACTATAATACAAATAAATATATTAATAAAAAATCTTTCCGCTGAGAGGGCATATTCTGATCGCGCGCCGCGCGCGCGGCCGGCGATTTTGAGCGCGCTCGATAATATATTTATCTCGCGCTTCGCGTTCTGTCATTGCACATCCCCCACATTTTTGCTTAGGACTTTTAAAATTAAAGGTCAAACCATCGAAAACTGAAATTTAGTGAATGTGAATTCTCTTTTGTTAAAGCTCCTTCGGCTTTAACGAACACATTCTCATCACGTATTTCGGGAGATAAAAAAATTAAAAGCAAATTTTCAGATCTAATTTAAAAACAATTTTATCAAACATTTTATTGCACCTTGTGTCTCTTTCTCCAAAAATTTAATTTCTTTATTTGTAATGTCATTTTTCACGATTAAAACAAATCGTTGAAACGCATCGTTTGTCCACAAATTTATTCATTTTTTTAAGTATTGTTTCTTACAAAATCCAACAAAAACTGCGTGTCAAATTAAAAAGTGATTAATAACAAATTTGTAAATTCTTTTGGGTGCACAATTTTTTTGTCTTCATCTTTTTTCGTATCTTGCATAGTTTGACCGCAAAATGGAATTTTTTTATTTTTATTATTTTTTGTGCGATCAAAATTTGAATTTTCGATTTTTCAAGAAAATTCAAAAAGTTGTTTGGCAAAGAATGATCTAATCCGAGTAGTCTTTCAAAAGTGATCGGGTATACCGACGAAAACGACGACGACAGACACACAGACACTGACGTAAAAACTATTTTTTCTGACACAGGAGCTTTAAAACGTCGACATTTGATGGAATCCGCGAAATTAATTTTTCACATAAAACCAATACCTTCTTATTAGGATGAGAATGTAAGAAACCGTGCCTAAAGTGAATATGCACCAATTGAAGCGGAAAGAAGTGTGGAAACTAAGGCTTGCTGTAGGACGGTTTATATTATGATATATCAAACAAACTTTATTATCAGTATCACTTCATATTTTACTACAAACAATGTCATTACACAATTTTTAATTCCTAATTTTTACAAGCGAACAGAAAAATAAGTGAAATAATTCTTCTAAAAAAAACTGGTTTCACGCCATAAAATGAATGAACAATTTATTAGTTATATCTTGCAACGCAAGTAAGGCGTGGAAAAATAGTATACTTAACTAATTTTTAATTACTTTTTGACACAATTATATTTTTCTATAACTCTTATTTAACTCCATCATTTGACAATCAAGTTTATCTAATATTTAACCTTCATACACTCCTTTCTACTTAATTCGGTTCGTATTGAATTTAGGTAGCTTTTTGTATTGTAATATAAACCCAAAATTAGCTTTTTTCAACAGCATATATGTCAATCTCTCCCTTAGGAATTTAGGCTACATAAGTTGATTCTTATCTTATCTTCCCTAATCCGAAAAACCCTAATCCACTCTTCTAGTTTGTCTTCTTTTTTACCTCTTCTCAGTACCTTACCCTATTCAATTTAACCTAAATTTCGTTATTTCCATCTTTATCGAATTAAGTTTAATGCCTTATTCATATTGCTCTACTGTACGTAAATAAAAAACCCCTTTTATATATGAGCTATTTATATGATTATTATTTTTTTAAATAAAATATTAACTCGCAAAAATTCTTATTCTTACTTCTAAAATATTTCAGTATATATAAAGTAATTTAAATAAAATAATTATCAATTTTTATTGGATTTCAGATTGTTTAAAAATATTGTATTATTATTATCTGGTCATCTAAGTACGCAATAAAACTTTGAATCAATGATTGTGTTCATATCGCGGCCTTAGTAATCAAATCGAGCGGATGAATATACAAAACTTAAAACATATTTTAAATCTAAAAAAGTACAATATTTTTAATAAATTCTCAATTCAAAGTTTGAAATGTCATTAATTGAAAAAAGCTGTCAAACTTTAAATTAGAAGCAATCTAAATTAAAACATTATTACGATTTGAATTGATTTATAACAAAAATAAATAATCCTCGGTATGGCCCAAACAAGAATTAGAAATTTTTCTTCAAATTTTCATGTATATCCCATAAGTATTATCCATAAGAAAAAAGACGATTTTGTAAATTTTATTCAGATTATAGGTCAATCGATTCGACTCGAATAAACACATCTTTTCTGTTCTTGCATCAACTTTGAATTATGTTAATGAAAAAAGTTTTACTATAAAAAACCGAGTTTTATAATATATAAATCACCATAACTTCCCTACTCTTTAATAAAATGTATTAATATTATAGGTCAATCGATTCGTCTCGAACCAAGAAACCTTTTATATTCTTGCATCAACTTTGAATTCTGTTAATGAAAAATGTTGTACTATAAAAAACCGATTTTACAAATATTATGCATTACCATAGCTTCCTTACTGTTCAATAAAATGTATCAATATTATAGGTCAATCGATCCAAATCGAATCAACACATCTTTTCTCTTCTTGCATCAACTTTCCCTACTCTTTAATAAAATTTATTACTATTATAGGTAAATCGATTCGTCTCGAACCAAGGAATCTTTCATATCCGTGCATCAACTTTGAATTATGCTACTGAAAAAAGGATTACTATAAAAAAACGATTGTCAAAATATTATTGAGTGCTAAAAAAAAATGCAATAAATATTTGTAGAAATCCTTTGGTCAGTTTCAAGATATTAGTGAGGAAAATAAGCCATTCAAATTTCATCAATTCATGTGCAACCGTTTTCTAGGTATCGTGTTCACAAAAAAGTGTGACATCCACACCCCCCCCCCCCCACACACATCAACACACACATCATGACAATTTCTTAGAACATTGTATTAGACATTTTTACATTGAGGAAGGTTTAATTAAATGAATTTAAAAGTTTTTGAAAATGTTACCATTACAAAGCTTCCTCTATTAGGAAGCAAAAACCATTCTTGTTGATGTTCATTCATTTTTTGTTCGTAAGTAAAAAGTCAAAGAGAAAATGAAAATTTTAGGAGAAAACCGCAACTATCTAGCATTACTATAGAAGAAGAGAGTTGTAAGCAATAACGATATTTTTTAACAATCATTTTTGTTAAATGTTGATAATTATTACGTCACTCTGAGTTGAAAGTGGACAAAAAGTTGAACATTTTAGAAGAAACCGCGACTTTTTTTCCTAATTTTAAGAAAGAATTCGAGAAAAAAATTTGAACCACCCTAATCCTCACGAATCAAGTAAAAAAATATTCGAAAATCACAAAACGTGGTTTTGAACATTATCTCTGTTAGGCGTTTTTGAGATAAAAGAACATTTTCAATATGTTCTCACAATTCATTACATTTCATTAATGAAGCCATAAAAAATATTTTCATCGAAAAGAGAAAAAATATTCATGAACCTTTTTTTAAGAATAGTTTTACCATTCCCAATAATATTTTCTTCCAATTTTTTTCAAGTTCAATATTTGGGGAATCAGTTAATACCGAATAAATACCTTTTTACCAGAAAGATAGCGCATCATTTTTTCCTTTTCAATAAAAAGATTTTTTAATGGTACATTAGGTTTAAAATTACTTTCAAGAAAATAAACCAAATTTATGCATCACAGATCTCTCAAGTGATAAGTTCTCTTATACGCAATTTTTTATCTGCGCTATAATTTGAATTGAATTAATGCGATAATTGCCAGTATATATATATATATATATAATTTAAAAATAAAGTTAAACAACCACCGCAGGGTCCCACTAAGAGCAACTGCCATCCAAAAAATGTCAATAGCCCCCAGTAGCACCGCGGTAAATCACACTGGCGACAGGCCGGCGAAACCCTCGTGTGTCTTGAGGACACGAAGCGACCCAAGGATGACAGTTTTCTGCATCCATCTCGCAAGTGCCTTGGCATATTTTTGACACGCGGGTATGGCTTTGAGGTTACGAACCAGTGATAGTTTCGCACTTCCGAGAGCACCTATCACAAGGACAATTACTTGTACCGAATATTTTGGGTAGAGTCGTTGTAGCTCACTTTTAAGGTCTTGATACCTCTCCTCTTTTTCTTTCTCCTTTGCAGTGATGTTGTATTCGGACGGAGCCGAGAATTCGATCACGAATATAGTTATTTTCTCGAAGTCTTGGAGAACAATGTCAGGCCTCGAGTGCGCAACGGAGACTGCTGCCCGAAAATCGTAGTTCCAGACAATTTGGCACTTCTCGTTTCGGACAATCGACTCTATCTCCCTTGGAGCGTTCGGCAGGGCAGGGTTGCGTCCAACTCCGTAAGAGCGACAAAGATGGTAATAAAGCACTCTTAGGGCCGCATTATGTCTGTAGATATACGTCGTTCCCGCGTGGGTCGGACACCGTGTGCATGACACGCTCTGCACCTATCACTGGGAACTTCTTGACATAAAATGCGCTCACGGTATGCTAAGGTGGAAATGACACCGTCCTGGCATGCGAAAATAAATCCTCTGTACCTGAATTAAGCCCTGATGATTTGAGGAAAGCAAAAGTTTGCTCCTTCGACCAGGACTGTTTTTCTACATTTCTGTTAAAGTTTCCGTGCATTTTCTTGTCGAGTAGCTCTTGGTGAAAATTTTCAACCTCTGCTTTCTTCACTTTGGTTTTTAGAAGTGAAGCATCTAGATGAAGTAATGCACTCTCCTCACTTCTGATGTTAAAATTCAGGCCATGGGTCTCGGCCGCTTTCTCCGCGGCTTTGTAAAGGAACGCTCCTTCGCCAATCATCTCGTGGTTCCTGACCATCTTTAGGAGAGGATCTCTGCCATTCGCAACGATGTAAGCTGTACTTAGAACAATCCGGTTATGAAGACACTGGAGATTCAGAAGTCCGCGTCCGCCTTGACGGCGTGAAATATATAATCGCGGAACTGAGGAATTGATATGCAAGCTTTTATGCATAAGCATGATCTTACGTGTAATGACATCAAGGGCCTTAAGCTCGTTCTTCGTCCATTGAACTACCCCAAACGAGTAGAGTAGAACCGGGACGGCAAGCATGTTAGTCGCAGATACCTTGTTCAACGCCGACAGATTGGAAGACCAAATCTGTCGAAGAAGATTCTTGTATCTGCTTCGGAGAGATTCCTTCACTGATGTTACGTCCTGAATGCGGTTTTGAAGCACGCCCAGGTATGTGTAGGTCTCTCTAGTATTAAGATGTCTGATAACACTTATATCCACAAGCTCAGGGTCCGTGGGAACGCCAGTAATCTTTCCTTTCTTAAGATGAATCTTGGCACACTTATCAAAGCCAAAGTCCATCCCAATCTCTCCTGTGTAGTTCTTGACAATATTCATAGCAGTTTGAAGTTTGCTTTTACCAGAGGCATAGATCTACAGGTCATCCATATAGAATACATGAGTGACCTTATGCTCGCGCTGATTAGTGTCGCCACAGAGGTATCCAGGAGAATTTCGTAGTGCAAGAGATAGAGACAGAAGTGTTACGTTGTTCGTTGTCACACGATGAGTTCTAGATGAGATAGTAAATCTAGTTTTCCAAAGAGGCATCAATCTCTCTATGCATCTCACTATGTGTGGATGTACCTTCAAGCTTTCCAACAGATAGATGATAAGTCTATGAGAAGTTGAATCGAAAGCTTTCCGGTAGTCAATCCAGGCCATTGACAGGACGCGCTGATGGGCTGCAGCGTCTTTACAGACACACCTGTCAATTAGCAGGTTCTCTCGACAGCCTGCTACACCTTTTTTCGAGCCACGTTGCTCGTACGTCTCACGCCATACAGGCTCAATTCGTCGAACAATCCTGTTGTTGAGGACATCTGTAAAGATCTTATACAGCGTGTTCCAACAAGTTATTGGCCTGTAATTCTCTGAGTTGAATAAGTTGCCTTTTTTTGGCAGGAGTATAGTGCGTCCTAACACCAGCCATTGCGGAATGGGCGTCTCCGACTTTAAATATGAGGTGAATATTCGGGCCAAATGTTGGTGTGTAAAAGTAAACTTCTTCCACCAAAAGTTCTTGATACAATCTGGTCCAGCAGCGGAAAAGTTCTTCGTGCCTCTAAGTGCTTTTTTCACCTCTTCGGCAGTGATTGATGGACATTCCTCCTCACATTTTATGAGGTTGTCGCAAAACTCCTTGAAGCGGATGATATTGTCAGTATCTTCTTTCAACTCTAGTGTTTTCGGGATCTTGTACACCACTCTCCAAAAAGTCTCTACCTCCTTGGGCTTGAGTGGATTTTTTACAGAAACAGGTAGATCGCTGAAGAGGCGCGATGGGTCAGCGAGAAACTGTTGATTCTCCCTGATCCATCTCTCCCTCTTCTGTATTCTCCTCCTTGCCTCAGATAACAGCCGTATTTTGTCAACAATATGCTGCTTGATTGTCAGCAGCTTTGACTTGTTTAGTGTGTGATTCAAGATCCTTAGTTTTTGGGCGAACTTTCGAACCCTTTCCGTAAACGGTCAACCAGATGTTATGTAGTCAATCACACATTGAACACGGCACGCATTCTGTCTTGCCCATCCAATCTTCTTGTTCAGTTGATGCAAGCATCTTTTGGTCTTTTGATCCATCGTCGGTTTCAGCCTTCGATTTGAATCAGCCAAAGCTCTCGCAGCACCATAAACTGAGCAATTGATGGTCCAGAGGTCGGACTCTTGCGAGATATCTCCACGAAGGATGGCATCCATTTCAGCCAGATCTTGGGGCTTAGGAGGAACTTGCATGTTAATGTTCCTTCTTGTATTGAAATTGCAGGGGGTGAGTCCATCCTTGTAGAGCCCCGCGTGCAAGGATAAGGCTGATACTCTCAGAGGTCGCCCGGTATCCCAGAGTCACCGTTTGAGACACCTAGCCCAGGTGCCATTCAGCTTTCGACACGGTTGTTACGCCTTCGCTTAGGAGTTATTCCTTCGGGACCATCCCTGGACAATTGTCCGCGACTGCTTATTAATTATTGTAACCATATTCAGCAGAAACCCTTGGTACAGGGACCCTCTATCCGCAACCCGAGGACGCGTTCGGTAGCTTTGTCATAGGCCCTTCGGTTCTATTCCAAAGGAATCGAAACCGAAAACCAGTATATATATAGACCGGTAATATCCGAACGCGTCCTCGGGTTGTGGATAGAGGGTCCCTGTACAAAGGGT
>CAKNYM010049972.1:131286-167809 GCA_932195095.1 Andricus curvator | reverse complement strand
ATATATATATATATATATATATATATATATATATATATAAACATACTCGTATTATAATCTAAACAAAATTCGCAGAAGCGAATCATAGCTTAATATAAGAAAAATTACCAGGAATCTATATGGACCAAAACGCGAAAAACGAAACCAGAAAGAAAATTTTTTTTATTCAAATTTCGCGGGTTCTTGATTATTTTGAGCTTATACACATCCCATATTATAGAGCCTCGAGAATTCACGTTAGTTCCTTTGTTGCCTTTTGATGGATCAAAATGGGCAAAAATACAATGCGGAAGAAGAAGGTACGTTGTATTCAATGATTGTTATTTTTTTCGTGCTATTCGCTTTTCTCAGATAGAATTGGGCGTATCCAAAGTAACTAAATTAAATATTTGAGAAGAGAAAATGTAATAAGCATTTTCAGTAGAAAAGAATTCTACTGCGTTTTCCAATGTAACTTAACAGTCCAAAATCAGAAAAAGTCTTTGGGCGCCAAATCTATCACGTTAACGAAAGGGAAAGTCCTGATTTCTAATTTTTAGGAAAAGCTAAACAATAGAAATACGTTTGAGGTTACAAAATCATTATAGTTATGACATATTGATTATCGAGGGAAAAAGATTGTTACGTTACATATCGTTTTTGGCCCTAAACACAGACGTTAATGAAAACACTGAACTTGAATGTATAATCAGAAGACCACTCAATTGATGTTATCCATTGTAAAATTAAACAATTAAAGCCTTTTTGATTCTCAATTCTACTTTTTATACCACGGGCGATCGCACAGGTAACGTAACAGTGTTTTTGTGTAACGTAACAGTCCAAACCTTTTTTCTTTTATAAAACTAAAAAAAAAAAAAATTTGCTGCGTAATTGAAATTAAATTCATTACTTTTATTTTAAAGCTTGAAAATTATGCACTAGACGTTTAAAATAGCCCGCCAAACGAGCAGACTTTTTCGATAATGTAAGGCAACTTCAAAACCTACTTCTAAAATTATGTAACGTTACAGTCCATGTTAAGACGTTTATAACTTCTAAATAAAAAGGCATATAAAAATTTGTATTATTATATACCATTAAGCTATTTCCCTTTTGGCGAGCCTCTAGGGGTAAGCGTGACACTACCCGATTCGGGTAGTGTTTCTAGGTGGATAGTTTCTTGTAGTAAATAACTACAAGTGTGGGCTCACCACACCCACGACCGCCAACAGCAACGCAGTAGTATCAAACGGTCACCCATCCAAGTACTAACCGCGCCCAACACTGCTTAACTTCAGTGATCATAAAAAATGTCACTCTGGACGCATTTTTTCAGATGCATGTATACAAAATATTTGAAATATCAAATTTCACGTTCTTTCGGAGAAATTGACGTTAAAATATCCGTATGAATGCAACGTAACAGTCTGTGTTTTTTACCATATCTGGAATAATAATGTATTTTGGACCTTTTGTAGATAGTCGACGCAATTCTCAACCCATTTAAAAGAAAGTTGGCAGTTGACTGACCAATGGTGAGGTCCAATTTTTTTTTTCGGAGTTTCATGGATACCGCCCGGAAATTTGTTCAAATCCACACAAAAAATAAATTCATATTTTTAAATGATTCAGAGTCGTCGATATTAGGTGAATCAAGTTAAAACTAAAAATTTCTTTTCACAATTATTCATAGAATACTAGTCAAACCTTATTTTTTAAATATCACCTTCATAAGTCTGTTTATAGAGTCCAAAAAAACCTCGTAAGTGAAAAATTGGGTTTTTGTGAGTTTTTAGTGCTAATTATAATTTTTTTGCGGCTTTTATAATAAAAATTGTCTATAATACATAAAGTACGATTTTATACTGATGATTAGATGTTCATATAAATTGCTTAAACAATTTATTATTGTAATAATTCATGCACTTTAGCGAACATATTTTTACAAAAAATCATTGTTTATAAGTATATTCTCTCATATTAATGCTAGATAGTTGCGGTTTTTTCTGAAATTTTAATCTTTTTGTCCACTTTTCACTTAGTCAGGTAATAATAATTAAAAGTTAATAAACACAATTATTTAAAAATATCGATTATTGTTTATAACTATCTTCTCTCAGAGTAATGCTAGATAGTTTCTATTTTTCTGATTTTCTAAACTTTGATTTGACTTTTTAGTTATGAAAAAATAATAAATGAATGTCAACAAGAATCTTTTTTCAAATAATATTGCATTTTTTCAAAGTAAATTATTTTCACTCTTTTGCCAATGTTTTGAAAATATTGATTTAAAAAAGGTTATCTTACAGTAGAGATAAAAACAAAGAATGGAATAATGAGGAGTAGGTGGAAGGAGTAGGTTTGTAAATGACTTGTAAAAATTTTGTTTTGAATTACAACACGAAGCTTATTGCAAAGTGTAAAAGAAATATTTGGAATCGCACATATTTTACTATTAGCCCCCTCCCTCCTGCTCTGAAGAAAATACGTTTTCATCGATGATTATATGCATATATAGAGACTAAATAGATCTGAATAAAATAGTCAATTGACTACCACATGTAGTAAATATTGTTTTTGAGATTCATCACGATAAGGCATTTGTTATCCAATCTCTTGGTCTAATATTTGACTTAGAAATCTATAGCAACATGTTCTCGATACGCATTTTAGAAAAATACGAATTAAAAAATGAATCAATTTGATTCATTAAAGTAATGTTTAACGAAAATTATTTAAACAATTAATTTAATTTTTCAAATGCACTAACTTATCAAGTTAACTTAAATTTCATTAATCAAGCGTACCTATCTTATTATGTTTTAAATTTCCAAAGAACATGGAATCTCACCAAAAACATCTGCGAAGCAAAAAATTTGTCAAGTACAACTATATGAATTTGTGAAATTAAAGTTGGCTAAGTAATTTCGAAAAAAGTATTCATAATAAAATATATAAGTATGAGTATGGAAGGTTTATGGTATAATATAATATAACAATTTGAAGCGGGAACGCCACTATTCACGACTGTATTGAATTATATTTAGATTCGGTGAATCTATTCAGACTAGATTTCTCCAGCAAATCATTCGACAATTAATCGGCAATATCTGACATCGGAAATTGATTAACAGTTTTACCAATAACTTTTTCAATCGCAGCTGTGTTTTCAAAACTCGAAACTTTATACTGAGATTGATCCTCAAGTAACCCGCTCATCTTATTATTGTAATCGGATTTTGTCAGGCAACAGTTGTGTTACGTTTATCTGCTTTCATGAATAAGATGTTGGTGTTATCATTAGTAAATTTTATCACTGGACTAGTATCAAATTTCTTGTTTTTTTACTGTGCTCTTTAAAATTTGTTCAACCGCAATCTTTAGGAATGGCATTATACATAATAGGCTAATCAGATTCAAAATGTCTTTCAGTATAATAAACATGGTTTGTATATAATCGTACACAACTGCATTAGATAATTGGATTATCTGCAGTAATCTCATTAGCATGGTGGAAGAAGAAGAGAATGCAGGAGAGATTTAAGCGCAACTTTGCAATTACTTCGATACCAAGCAGACTTAGAAATTTTCAGACAATACCTACGCTCTGTGTCCTTTGTTTGCGAAATCTGATAAGCTGTCCCAAAATTCTTGCAGCTTTTAAAGTGTGCTCGGGAATCCTCGCTGGTTCTCTACTACAGTAAAATCGCACTTCCACAATTTCCCAAGAAAGAAGCCGCACAAAGACTACGTTAACAATTTTGAGCTATTTTTACCCTTCTCCCCCCCTCCTTCCAACTAAAAGTAATGTAGCCGTCAGCTTAACAGGGACGTAACGTTTATTCTGCGTTTTTTCGTGTTTCTACTGAGTTGCTCACAAAAAAAAAGGAAACAGGGCGATTTTTCTCGAAAATAGGGAAATAATATGCGAATAAATTCTTTTTAAAAAAATAATCTATCAAGAGAGATGAAATTTCAACCCCAAAAGACAAATTTTCACCAACAAGAATTCATTTTTAATCAAACAGTGGCATGAACAGCGAAACACTTGAATCTTCAAGCAAAAGAGACAAATTTTCTACAAAATAGTTAATCTTTTAACCAAATAGTTAAATTTTCAAACCAAAAAGATGAATTGTTCATTCATTTTCAACCAAGAAAGATGACTTTTCTACCATAACAGATGAATTTCCTATCCAAAAGCATGAATTTGTAACAATAAAGTTTAATCCTACAGCAAAAAGATGAATTTTCAACAAAGAAGGATGACTTGAACAAAATAGTTGAATTTTTAACAAAATAATTCAATTAAAAGAAAATATTACAATTTGCCACCATATGGTTGAATTTCCAACCTGCAAATGTGCACATTCAATCAAATCGACGAATTTTCAAAGAGAAAAGAGTGAAATTTAAGCTAAAACAGTTGCATTCTTAACTAAATAGTTTAATTTTGAAGCCAAAAAGGCGAATTTTTCATAAGACAATTGAAGTTTCAACAAAAAAGTTCATTTTCAACCAAGAAAGATGACTTTTCTACCATAACAGATGAATTTCCTATCCAAAAGCATGAATTTTTAACAAAAAAGTTTAATCCTACACCAAAAAGATGAATTTTTAACAAAGAAGATCATCTTTCTACCCAAAAATACGAAATTTTCAACAAAATACGTGACCAACAAGGTGAATTTTTCACCAAGAAAATTCTTTTTTTACCAAAAAATACGACAAAACAGTTGAATTTTTGACGGAAAAGTTAATTTTCTACCAGTAGTTATACTTCAAATAAATAGTTTAATTTTTGATCAAATATTTGAATTTTCTACTAAAATAGATTTATTTTTAACCAAAATGACGGATGTAAACAAAAAAGTTATTTTTCAACCTCATAATTTAATTTTCTACGAAAAAATGAATTTTTAATTCGAAAAGATGACTCCGCAACAAACCATGTGATAATTGATATTTCAATCAGAATAGATTCTAATCTGAATTCAAAAATAGTTGAATTCAACCAGAAAAAAAAGAATTTTCGTAAAAATAGTTGAATGAACAAACAAAACCGATTAATTTTCAAGCAAATGGTTGCATTTTTAAACAAAAAGGATGAATTTTCAACCAAGATTACCAAGTAAATAGAGGAATTTTCATCCACAAAAGATACATTTTCAACAAAAAATGAAATAGGTGAAATTTCAGTTATAAGAATGAATTATCAACCAAGAAAAACGACTTTCAACACAATATTTATATTTTCGCCCAAAGAAGCGGATTCTCAACTAAAATGATGAATCTTCACATAAAAAATTAACTTTTAACAAGGTAGTTCAACATTCGACCAAATAGTTGAATTTTCACCAAATTATTGAAATTTCGAGACGAAAAGACGAATTTTCTACAAAAAAGTATAATTTTCAAAAAATGGGTTACTTTTCAACCCAAGAAGTTTCATTTTCAATCACACAGTCACATTCTCAACCAAGAAACCAAAAGAGATGAATTTTCAATCCAGAAGGACGAATGTTCAATAAAATAAATTAATTTTCAACTAACAATAATTTTTTATGATAGAAAAAAAAATTTCAACCAAATTGTTGAATTTATAAGATAAAAAGAAGAATGGTTTACAAAACAGTTGAATTTTCAACCAAAAAGGACGTCTCTTCATCAAAATTCTTCAATTTTCAACAAAATAATTAAATTTTGAACCAAATAATACCAGTTTTTACCAAAAAAGATGAATTGTCAACCAAAAATCTATTAGTACTTTTCAAACAAAAAGAATGAACTTTCAAACAAAAATATATGGATTTTCTAAATGGGTTCTATAAATGCACATCACATTTAAGGGGAAACCGGAAGTCAGAATTAACGCCTAATTAAGAAAATTTTGTTTCAAATAAAATCTTTGTTTAAATTGTGGAATCATATGCGCGAATATCAAAAAGTTGAAATAATTTGATTTAGAATTGAATAAAAAAAAAGGTATTTGAGATCAACACACAACATCATTTTTCTATTCACTTTAATTACAATCAGAATAAAAATAATGATTTGCGTAATTAACTAAATTGAAGAAAAGATGTGATGTGAAATTCTTCGTGTAGTTAACGTCTGGGAATATGATTTAGAGATTTAATTTTAAGATTTATTGTCTGGAAGACGTCGCTTGACTCTTGTCACCATATACATCTTGCGTAATTAATAGGTAAGCTCTTATTTCAAAATTATAATTTTTTGTATAATGACAATCTTTTGATATAAACCATTTGCGATATTTTTAAATTTAGATAAAAATAATTAACATTAACATTCCTTATAACAATCAGTTTGTATATAATATTTACAGAAGCCATCTGGGATTGAACATAATTTCAGAGATTTCAAGTGATTTTAAGGAATGAAAAAAAAAATTTAATGGAATTGCAAAAAATTTCGCAAACTTTATAAGAATTTTAATGAATTTCACAGGATTTGAAAGATTTCAGGATATTTTTAATGATTCCAAGGGACTTTACAAAATTTCAAAGGATTCTTATCGGCTTTTAAGGGACTTTATACGATATACTAATAGTACTTGTTTTCGTCATATTTTCACATTAGAAGTTAATTATATAGATTAATTTTAATAAAACATCAATTAGTTTCATAGTTCTATGTTTATTCATTAAGATTGTATGTTTACAAATTATTTTCATGTTGCGAAAAATTATAATAAAAGTAAAATATTACTTTAAATTTATTTAAAATCATTTTCAAATTGAAAATAAGGAGAACGTCGATTATTTTCCTTTTTTCAAATAACTTCATTTGTTGCCAAAAACTTTTATGTAACTGGATGACAAGGTATGCAATACAAATTTTATTATTTTAAAGAATATTTTTAGTCTGGATGAACCTACCAATTGAGTGTTTTACTTCTCAGAATATTCATTAATCTTCAATTATAAATCAATTTAAATGTGGAAGTTAAACCTTTAGGCCATATCAATAATGAAAAACTGTTTTGTTACCGGTAGGGATGCGAAATTCGGGGTCATTTAAAAAGTGTTTATAACTCTGAATCTATAATAGGAACTGAGAAAAAATCTATATTTTGTAATTATGCAAATAATGCTAAAAGATACGTGTATTTAAAATTGAATCTTAAGCTTTTTCTTGAAAGATATAACGACATAAATTTTAAAATGGTGATCAAATATTGACTTTCCGAAGTATAAAATTCATGCTCGTCCGATAATATAAAAAGTTCGCGATTCTAGTGATTCCTTGAGTAAAAAATTTATGGAATATCATCACAACATGAGGATCTATAATGAAAGATTTATATTTTTCTTATATTATATATGGCTAACAGATCGAGAATTATTGATTTATAACCATATAGTATTATTACCATAAACACTTGAAAAGTTGCAATCTTTTTATTTAGATGAAATATTTATTCTTAAAATATTTATAATATAAGTCAAATAAATTGATGTTAGAATTAACGTTTTACTTATTTGCATTTCACTTATTTCAGAGGATGCTAACAATATTTTTTGATCTCATGAAAAGCATGATTCTGGATCTCTAATTTTATGTATTTCAGCTATCCTGCTATCTGCCATCATCAAGAATATGGTTATATATACTATAGCCAAACTTTTTCTATACTCTACACATACTTTTCCTATACTTTGAACATACTTGACATACTTGAGCTATACACTTTACAAATATACTTTAGCCATACTTTGACAGAACTTGAGCTATACATTAGCTTTACTTTAATTATACTGCTATACCTCTCAGATATACTTCAGCAATACTTTCTCTATACTTAAACCATACATAGTTATACTTTACTTATATTTGAGCTATACATTTAATATACTTCATTAAAATATACAGGAAGTATGAGATAGTTTCATTTGCCATACTTTTTCTATGCTGAGAGATCATTCCCATACGATTTCCCAGATGTTTTCCTAAATCAATGCCATACCAAAATTTTTTCAAGCGGGCATTTGAAAAAGCAAAAATAAAATATGCACAAGAAAAATCTGTTGAACCACAAGTTGCTACCTGGTACCACGTCACCAGATTACAGTCATGCAAATAAAAAAGATAACCATCAGCGTAAAATTCAAGTCAGCTTCGAACGTCAGAATGATAAAAGTTAATCTGTGGCAATATTGTCAACATTGCAATATATATTTTGCAAACTGCAATACTAAAAAAATTCCAGTTTTTGAATTTTCTGAAATCCTAAACCAGAAACTTCTTCCTAATTAGAAGAAAAAAATGTTTAGAGACCCATTAAGTTGTGTTAATGGTAAAATTATACTATTACTAGTTCATTTTCCTCTTCTGATATTTAACATTTTTAATGGTGACTAATGCTTATTAAAGCCTCGTCAGAGATAATGCTGAATCAACAAAGATCTGTTTGGCTAGAATCTTCGTTTAAACTGTGAGCATGTGTTAAAACACTATGTTATGTGGAACAGTATTTTCCATGAGATATATGCTACCAAATAGAACAGAAAATCCTGGAATAATAATGCCTTCTCGCAGAATGAACTTGAACATATTTTTGAATAAAATAATGTTTTTTGATTCAACGGTATTTCTGCCGAAGCTTCATTTGCTCTTCGTAATAATGAAAAATCTAAACAAATGTTTGAAAAGTAAAATTCTTGTTTTATGCTATGTCTACGCGTACCAATAAAATCCACCTGTTTGTACCGAAATGTCGATATACATAGCTATGGACGTTTTTAAATGATGTCCTGAGATCCCTTAAGGCCTTCATTTTGTGACAAATTCTCCATTCAAAGGTGAAAATGAACAATAATTTTCGCTTCGTTTGTAAAAATTTCTACATCATTTCAGATGGTAGTGTGAACCAAAAATTTTTATTTTTACGAAAACAATTAATAAAAGGTTATTTTAGTTAAATTATAGTTGCTTTTCATCTTGGCTTGGTTAGTCCAATCCTGGCTCAAATCTACGATAAATAATAATTATTATTATGCAATGCACATATCGAAAAAGTGTAGGGATCTTTTTTGTAGAAATTTTGATTCTCAACAACTTTTTTTGTCTCACATTGATCTCTTAAGTTAACAGTTTTTTTTACAAAAAAATTTGGATTTTTTAACTAAACACTTTTTTTAGTGTGAAAAATTGATTACAGAGATGAAAAGATTTATGGAAAATGTAGCGCAGTCTTCAATCCGTCGAGAAAATATGAAAACAATTTTAGGTGTGGAGAATTTGAGAAAATTCGTTATTAAAATTTGTCGGAAATCTTCCGCCATTTAGACTTGAAAAATGATATTGTATCTGTTATATTTCTTAGGCACTGTCGAGCTTTTACCAAGAAAAATAAATTTTTAAGCAAATAGTTGAATTGGCCACAAAAATTAATTGTCAACCAAATAGTTGGACTTTTGATAAAAAAGACGAATTTTCTACAAAATGAATGAGTTTTTAATCAAAGAGTTGAATTTTTTTGCCAAAAAGAAGAATTTTTCAGAAGACAGGTACATTTTCAACAAAAAAGTTTATCTTCAACGAAGAAAGATGAATTTTCAACCAAAAAAAGGTGACTTTTCTGCAATAAAAGAGAAAATTTTTATCCAAAAGGATAAATTTTCTATCTAAAAATTCCATGTTATTTTAAAGAATTTCCTTGAATTTTTGAAGATTTTAAAGGATTTCGCATAGGATTTAAAACATTTTAGGATATTTTAAAAGACTTGAAGGGATTTTATATAATTTCTAACATTTACTTATATTTCAAAGGAATTTCAAGGGTATTTATAATTATATGGTGCTCATTTCACGAGCATTTTGCTTCCCGTTAGCAAATGTATTTGCTTCCTCATAGAGGAAGCATTAGTTATTTTTTTCAATAATAGACAAACCAAAGTCTTCATTTTGATCAATTTAAAAATAGAAATTTACAAAAAAATTACAAAATAATACAAAATTTTTTTTAAATACAAAGACAAATAAGACAAATCAAATTTTGTATTCAAAATGATAATTTTTCGAGCTGGAAAAGGGAAGCGAAATGCTCTGTCGCACCCTATCTCTTTCCCAGCTCTATGATTTCTTTAGAAAAACTGTCAGAATTATTCTATTTGAGAATTTATGATCAAAAAGTCTTTTCTATTCATGCGTAAACTTTGAATTATGTCGATGAAAAAAGTTTTTCTGTTCGAAACAGATGTTTCAAATATTATAAATGAGCATAACTTCCTTACGCTTCAATAAAATGTATCAATATTATAGGTCAATCGATTCCTCTCGAATCAACAGAACTTTTCCGTTCTAGCATCAATTTTGAATTATGGGAATGAGAAGATTTTTACTATAAAAATCATTTTTAAGAATATATAAAATACCATAACTCCCCTAATCTTTAATATAATGTACTAATATTGTAGGTCAATCGATTCGTCTCGAACCAAGAAATCTTTTATATGCTTGCATCAACTTTGAATTGTGTTAATGAAAAATGTTTTACTAACAAAACCCGTGTTTTCAAATATTATGCATTACCATAGCTTCCTTACTGTTCGATCAAATGTATCAATATTATAGGTCAATCGCTTCGTCTCAAATCAATAAATCTTTCCTGTTCTTGCATCAACTTTGAATTATGTTAATGAAAAAAGTTTTACTACAAAAAACCAATCTTCAAAATATATAAATTACCATAACTTCCCTACTCTTCAATAAAATGTATTAATATTATAGGTCAATCGTTTCGTCTAGAACTAAGCAATCTTTTATATTCTTGCATCAACTTTTAATTATGTTAATGAAAAAAGTTTTACTACAAAAAACCGATTTTCAAATATTATGCATTACCATAGCTTCCTTACTGTTCAATAAAATGTATTAATATTAGAGGTCAATCGATTGGTATCGAACCAGGGAATCTTTTATATTCTTGCATCAACTATGAATTATACTACTGAAAAAATTTGTACAATAAAAAACCGATTTGTAAAACATTATTCAGTGCAAAAAAATGCAATGAATATTTTTAGAAATCCTTTGGTCAGTTTCAAGATATTAGTGGTGAAAATAAGCCCTCCGAATTTCATCAATTTATCTGCAACCGTTTTCAAGTTATCGTGAAAACAAGTGTGACATCCACACACATACGGACAATTGCTTAGAACATTGTATTAGACATTTTTAAATTGAGGAAGTTTTAATTAAATGAATTTAACAATTTTGGAGAATGTTACCATCACAAAGCTTCCTCTATGAGGAAACAAAAAGAAATTCGTTCACCAAAACAGTTAAATTTCCGGCAAAAAAATAGTAAAAAAAGGAGGGAAAAATGAGAATAGGGGAAAAAGTAAAGACTGTAATTGAATTTGAAACTAATCAATTCGAATAAAAAATCCACTGAATTAGAAATATTTAAATTTCAAACGCTATCAATTGGAACTTTTCTAATTATAAAGCTTCAATGAGAAATTATTTAATTCGAAATTCAAAAAAAGTTACACGATCCGAGACCTAAAAATTTGAATTTTAAAATAAACACATAAGGAGGCGAGTATGTCATTTCAGTATTATTTCACGTTCACGTGAATTTCAAGTGCACCTTACTTCACTTGTTTGTCAAAATTCATAGCTAATTTCAATTTTGTTGACAAAAACAATGCAAATTAGAGCCAAATCATGTATTTTTTTTATTGTGAAATACTTCCACATATCTAATCGACTTAAGACTTTGCATAAATGCGTATTTTCGATGCTCATACAACACGACGTGCCTGAACGGGAGTTAAATAAAATTTTTAGGAACGTCTCAGATCTTTGCAGGATCTTTGAGTAGAACATAAATAGGGATGTTTTATACAAAAATGGAAATATTTGGATGAGCTTTATCAAAATAAAATTGGTTTAAAGGTTTTTATACCTTTTTTCACAAATTTCGTAACTAAAACGGCTTTCAAATACTTTTTTCAAAGTTACGTATCAGCGAATCTCTAAATTAATGTTTTGGGTCAAAGCACTTGATTTAAACAAAATTTTCCCGCTTATCCTACGTCGCTATTTTATTTTTAGACAGCTACATAATTTTTTTAAGGTCAAAAAATGTTATGGTTTCACGCAATTTTCAAAAAATTCTTACAATTTTTTAAAACGAGCCAAAGAAACCAGATAAGCGGGAAAATTTGGTTTGAATCAAGTACTTTTAGCGAAAAATACGTCCATTGACTGCACATTTATTTCTAAATTGAATTTAATTGATACAGTCGCTATACGAAAATGTCGTTTTTACCTTATTTTTGGACTCCTTTTGAACGCATGCAGCTTAATTTTAATTTTTTTTTCGGTTAATTTTTATAAATTGAAAGTTTCTCCGTCATCACTTTTCTTAAATTTGAATGTCACTGAATTTTATTTAACCATTATAAATAAGCCATTATATTGCAGTGAAAAATAAGAATAACTCGAATCAAGCTGTGAACTTATGGATTTATTTAAATAAGCTTCATATCATCATAACATTTTGTACAATAATTTGAAAAATGAATTCTTGAGCACTGAAACTTAATTGTAGTTTTTTAATGTTTTTGTATATTTTAAATGAGAAAAAAGAACTCAGACATGAGAAGAGTTGTATTCACAAACAGCCCGCAATAATTGTTCATCATAATTAGAATTCGCTCTTCCAACTTCATACTTCTGCCACGTGATTTTAAAGTCATGATGAACGGATTCCATTGCTTGTAAATTATAGAATCCCAAACCACGCTGATGAAATATTATCTTCAGAAAAATTGTGGATACAAATAATTTACGATCGTAAACAGACAAGCTCATCATTGGTTTTTAATCATTTAGGTTGATCATTTTTTTATTAATTTTTTTTTATGAAGAGAGATGATCGTTCAAAAAGAGTCCGAAAAGAAAATGAAAACGACATTTTCGTATACCGACTGTATCAATTAAATTTGAATTAGAAATAAATGTGCAGTCAATGGACGTGCTTTTTTTGCTGAAAGTACTTGATTCAAACAAAATTTTCCGACTTATCTGGTTTCATTAGTTCGTTTTAAAAAATTGGAAGAATTTTTTGAAAATTTCGTAAAACCATACCATTTTTTGACCTTAAAAAAATTATGTGGCTGTCTAAAAATAGAATAGCGACACCGGATAAGCGGGACAATTTTGTTTAAATCAAGTGCTTCGACCAAAAAAATTAATGTAGAGATTACCTGATACGTAACTTTGAAAAAAGTATTTGAAACCCGCTTTAGTTACGAAATAAGTGGAAAAAGGTATAGAAACCTTTAAACCAGTTTCATTTTGACAGAGGTCGACGAAATATTTCCATTTTCGTCCAAAACATCCCTATTTATGTTCTACTCAAAGATCCTGCAAAGATCTGAGACCTTCATGAAAATTTTATTTAACTCCTGTTCAGGCACACCGTCACAATATTCTTTAAAAATTTCAGCCTCCCCCCCCCCCCCCAAACCTATCTATCGACGGAGTTTGAACTGAGGAATATATCTGCTCGAAAATGCGAAACCTTATAAAAAACAATTTTGCAAAAGACAGAAAAGCAACAAGTAAAATAAATACACTACCGTCGGAAATTGTCGGAACGACTAACACGAGTGCTATTAAAAGTCACTCTTGACTTTGGAACGTGATACTCGCTAAAAAAAGTAGCGAGAAATTTTTTTAAACAAACCGTTGGAAATCTCATGAATTTTCGCGTCGAATGGCCTGAAATAGAAATATTTTTATCCTTTTTGAGAGAATATACCACGTGAGAAGTTTGAAAAAAGCCACAAATTCTCGAATTTTATACCTTGAGTTCAATTTGAGGCATGGCCTGGGAATGTCGTATAAATAATCTGAAATTTATACCACATGGTGTTTGAAGTCTTATCATCAATTTAAGTCAATAAAACTTGAAAAATCTTAATGGGTTTCCGAGATATCACTAGAAATGTCCTAGCGTATCTGCGTCGAGCAGGCCGACAACAGTGATCGCCGAATGGAACTCGACACAGCGCGCTTAAAAATTTTTTTTTCGTATCTTGTGAACCCGAGCATATTTTTAAGTCTGATTGGCTTGAATTAAAGATAAGATTTGAAGAAATATGGTCCGTCAATTTCAGTTTTTTTAACCAATTTTTCTAAAAATCGCGACCGACAGCGGTAATCGCCGACTGAAACTTGACGCAGATACGCTTGGAAAATTATAGTCATATCTCGGAAAGCGGTAAAGATTTTTTTAGTTTTATGAGAAAATATATATATATATATATATATATATATATATATATATATAGTATACGATATAGTAGAATAAAATATAATAAAAATTATATATTTTTTCTAAGATTTTCCCAGGTCATGCTACAAGTTGAATTCAAGGTACAAAATTCGAGAAACTCTTGCAATTTTTTCATCATAACTTTGGAAAGTTGTGACGAAAATCTAAAATCCACAGAATCTATAAAATTTTATCATTAATTTGAGCCAAGAAAATTTAAAAAATCTTCACGGGTTCCCAAGATATGACTAAAATTATCCAGGCATGTCTGCTTTAAGTTTCAGTCGGCGATCACTGCAGTCGGTGGGCCTTACTGCTTAAGCTGATTAATATTCAACATAGATACACTTGGACATTTTTAGTTATATTTCGGAAAGTCGTAAAGATTTTTTAAATTTAATGGCTTAAATTAAAGATAAGACTTTAAGGACTGTATGCTATAAATTTCTGATTTTTGCTACAGCTTTCCTAGGTCAAGCCACGAGTTGAAGTGGAACATAAAAGATACTACCGTCAGAAATTGTCGGTACGGCCAGCGTAAGCAGAATTAAAAATCACTGCTGACTTTGAAAGGTGATTACTCGTTTAAAAATGGAGCCAAAATTTTTTTTTTTAAACTATTGAAAAGCTTATTAAATGTAAGAATTTTTAAATGTCAAGTTTCAGTCTGCGATTACCGCTGTCGGCCGCGATAGCGGCGATCGCCGAGAATTTCTCAGATTTTGTTCCTTAACTTCAACCTGTGATGTAACTTTGGAAACTTACAGAAAAAAAATGAAATTTACAGGACGTGATCTCCCAAATTTTATCTTCAATTTAGGCTAATAAAACTTCAAAAATATTCACGGGCTTCCAAGGTATGATTAAAAATGTACAAGCGTGTCTGCGTCGAGTTTCAGTCGGCGATCACCGCTGTCGGCCAGGCTCGGCGCAGACAGACGTGGACATTTTTAGTCGGATCCCGAGAATCCGTGAAGATTTTTTAACTTTTATCAGCTTCAATTTAAGATAAATCTCCAGAGACCGTGTCTTTTGAATTTAAGATTTTTGCTGCATTTTTCCTAGATTTTGTCATAAATTGAATTCGAAGTACAAAATTTGAAAAAAAATTTAATTTTTTTAAAAAACTTCTCACGTGTTCTATTCGTTTCAAAAAGTTGAAAATATCTCTATTAGAGGTCACTCGATACGGAATTTATTAAGCTTTCAAACGGTTTTTCAAAAAAAAATTCTCGCTCCTTTTTTGAATGAATAATCATGTTTCAAAGTCAGCAGTGATTTTTAATACTACTCGCGCTGGTCGCACCGACCATTTCCGACAGTTGTGTACATTCTTTTCAAAAGGTCAGAAATATCTCTATCAGAGGTCATTCGATGCGGAATTTTATCAGCTTTCCAAAGCTTTTTTTTGAAAAGTGTCTCGCTCCTTTTTTAACGAGTAATCACGTTTCAAAGTCAGCAGTGTTTTGTAATAGTACTCGCACTGGTCGTACTGACAATTTTCGTCGGTAGTGTAATTTAAAAAAGTTTTCAAAAAACAAGCTTTCATTCAGATATAATATAAAAAAACAAATAATTCCCTTTGAAAATGGGGCTTGCAATAATAATGATATAATAATAATGTGACTAAAAATCAAAGCGTGGGGTGTAAATATTGAACATTAAATTCATATGAGAAAGACATTTTAATATGTATGCCCCATCATTTCTATCTTTGTCTCCTTTCAGACTTGAATTTTTTTTTCTGCTCTCTCTAGAATTACGTAGGAGGAGACAAAGATAGAAAATTGGAAGAGAATGAAGGGAAGTAAGAGAGTTTGAGCCTGAATTTCATGACGTCCTCGACGACGACATCGACGTCGTCCACCCCACTTCCTAGAGTTCGCAAAAAGTTTAATTAGCGAGTCCACGGGGGGTACCAAGCAATCTATCTGTAATGTCCCGCGCTGCCCCGCCCTGACAGCCCAACGCTACTCGACTAATTAAATAAATATACACCCGAGAGCCTTGAACGAACTCAACTCTCTCAATGACATAGCTTCCGACCGAGTTTCATTTCATTCTTTTCTGTTTACCGAACCTCAACAAAATGACACTCCAAAAGTCAACATCCCACTCCACAAAATTACAAAAAGTATTTCCCTCTAAAGCCGATGTTCCATTCTCAATTGTGTTTCCATGGAAAACGATATAATCAAAGAATTATTTATCTCTCTACTAATCAACATATAAATTTTGTAAAGTGTGAAAAAATTCACAGAAAATGTATTCTTAAATACATATGACAAGAAAAATTATGAAAAATGTCCACACCCTCCGTGCGTGATGTATGATGTGTGATGTGTGATGTATGATGTACATTCATTCGGGAGGAAATCCTTTAAAAAAATTTTAAAAAGTATCTCGTCATATTTTTTTAGAAAGAGGAGACAAAAACGTAATTTTATAATAAAAGAGTGTATTAATGTCATGAAGACTTCATATCGATATAATTAGATTATTATTTTAATTTTGTCATCATTCTGTAACAAAATATCGATAAAAACAAAGAATTTTTCGCAATTTTTGAAATTACTACCACTCGCAAAATTGCTCCACATTTTCTAAGTTTTTTGGAAGAAGCTAATATATTTTGAAGAAATTCCAAGGGATTTCCGAGAATTTCGAAGATTCCGAAATATTTTAAAGGATTTTAATGGAATTTCAATGAATTTCACGGGATTTAATGAGATTTCAAAGGATTTTAGTAATTTGAAAAAATTTTGATGGCTCTCAATAAGGTATTTTACTAAAATTTTCAGGAACTCAAATGATTTCATATAACATGAAAAATTTAAAACGATTTCAAGGATTATCATCAGATTTTATATAATTTGACAGGATTTTAAGGGCCTCATAATATGTTATTGCAAGTTCAAAGAATTTATTCACAAGAATTAATAAATTTCAGAGGATTCTAAAGATTTGAAGAGCATTTCAAATATTTCAAGGCATTTTCAAAGATCCCAGGGAATTTTAATAGACTTCGAGAAATTTCATAGAATTTAAAACATCTTATAGTATTTTAAAATGTTCCAAGAAATTTGTAAGAGTTTCAAAATTTTCAAGGGATTTCAGAAGATTTCAAAAGATTTAAAAAGTGTCAAGGAATTTCTAAGAATTTTAAAGATTTGAAGGGATTTCAAAAAATTTCATGGAATTTTAAAGAAAATCTTAGAATGTCAGAAAATTCTTAAGAGATTCTAACGAATTTTCTAAGATTCATGAGGATTTCAGTAGCTTTATAACTTCAAATATTTCAAGGGATTTCAAGGAATTTCAAGAAATATCATCAGATTTAATGTACCTTCACAGAATTTCTAGGCATTTTATAATATATAAAGGAAAGTTCAGAAGCTTTGAAAAATTGCAAGCTATTTCGAAAGAATTCAAAGTCTTGGACATATTCCAGGGTTATCGTAAAGGTTTCAAACGAAGTTTTAAGAGGTTAAAAGAATATCAAGAAATTGCAATGCACATTATCAGATTTCGTGCAACTTTACGGGATTTCAAGGGATTTAAAAATATTTTAATGGAATTTAAAAAAATTTATTTACAGGGAAAATCTCTTTATATTATCTGGAGCTGAAGATTCCTGAATTGATATCCCGATTTTCAAACCATAAATTGTTTCGTAGAAAAAAATGTTTGGTGTGAAAAATCAGTAAAAAAGATTCGTCTTCTAATATTTCGAAAATTTACTGTTTTTCTATTCCTGAATAAAAAATTTCTTGAAGCTAAAACATAATTTCAATAACAAGCATGTTCCAACGGAATATAAATACAATTCAAAAGGAAGGTAATATAAAAAACGTTTCATAACTGTAACGGGTTCAAAAAGCCTAATTTCAATAAAATAAAATATTAGTGATAAAAGTCGATTATTCTTTTCAGCTGGCATTTATTCATCTTTGTTAATCAAGCTTTTCAATAAATATATATTTTCCAAAACTCCGGCATTCTATTGTAAAAAATTTCGGTCCTGCATTAATAAAGTCTACAGTACAAGATTAAGTTGCAATTAAAAATATTGGTTTCCTTGAAAAATCTTGAAGATAGATCTACAGTTAAATATTTTTTTTTTTTTGAAGATGGTTAATCGTAAAAATCCCGTAGAAACCAATTTTTCCCTCTCAAGGGGAAGAAGTTGTTCTCGCCCGATGGTTAAGCGCCATCAGCAAAACTAGCTCGCAAATGCTTTCTCACCCTTTCTTATTCTTTAAATGGTCTTACGCATTTGCGCATCTTTCGTGACAAGGGTCTCTAAAAATAAATGGAAACGTAATTCACAGTTATCACGCAAGTATCGAGACCCATCGAGAATTCTCAACTCTTTTCAATGACTTTGCGTGTACAATAAAAAATTCAGTACACAAATATCAGCACGTAGTAGGTACTGCCTGACCTTTAGTAATAGTGTCTGTATTCTAGAAAAAGAATTTAGTTTCTAGTAATTTTTATCATTATTGGAAAAAATAGTGCATTATTACAAAATAAATCAAATAGAAACTACAATTTAAAAATATATATTATACTTTTTTTTTAGCAGAATACGCGCAACAAAAGAGACTTATATGTTTATACATTTTATTGTTCAGTAATTATTTTCTACGTTCCAATATAAATTTGGATAGGATTGACGTATCTGCATACATTTTTTTAGTACAGGTGATGATAGTCGAAGTGACATGGGCATGTGAATATTCGCATCTACAAAGCATAATCAGGTACAACGCCGAAAATTTTATGTTGAAAATCAATTTTTTTCTACCTGTATTGGATATCTTGTTCAATTATGTAATGATTTGCAACAGCGTTTATTTGACCCAATTTCTAGTATTTTAAAACAACCATCGGTACATTTTGCGGAGTTGGGAAATGGTCAACTATGCACCAATGGTTGTTTTAAAATACTGGCAATTGGGTCAAATAAACGCTGTTGCAAATCATTACATAATTGACCAAGATATGCAATACAGGTGAAAAAAATTAACTTTTTATATAAAATGTTCGTCGTTGTACCTTATTATGATTTGTAGATGCGAATATTCACATACATATGTCACTCCAACTATCATCACCTGCACTAAAAAAATGTATGCAGATGCGTCAATCTTATCCAAATTTATATTGGAACGTAGAAAATAATTACTGAACAATAAAATGTATAAACATATAAGTCTCTTTTGTTGCGCATATTCTGCTAAAAAAAAAAAGTATAATCTAGTTTTTGAAATTGTAGTTTCTAGAAACTCCTATTTGAGACGTTCCCAAAATTTCAGTCCTCGGCATTTTGGTGATGTGAGGACCGCGAGGCCGAAAGAGGCAGTGCTTAGTCATGCGTGACAAACAGTATCGTAGCGACAAAGCGGGCAGTATCTTTATCGCGTTAATTACGTCAGCTATTGTCATGCGTCCAAATCCAGCAGAAATAGTTCATACGGCTCTTAAGTAAGATTTCCAGTGTATTTTTAAACAACGTATCGTTCATAATTGACCATACCCCAAGTCAGCGAAATCTACCTCTCAATTATATTTGATCCCATTTGCAGTATCTTAAAACAATCATCCGTGCATAGTTCTGCTGTCCTGATGAAAAAACTGTACAACTGAATTTTTATCCAAAATGATTTTTTTATATGGTTGGATTCGTAATGAAAAGACGAATTTAACTATGTTAATCATTATTAGAAAATTGTAATTAAATCTCGAGATAATTAGGCCTCAATTAGCATATCGACAGCGATTTTCGAGAATTCCTGATGAAACACCTGATAAAAAAAAAACATATCTGCGCAGATGTGTTTTGCTCATGAGGATCCTCGGCCTTTCTGCAGTCCGATTTCCTGAAATCGAATAGCACCAGTACATGTTAAGTTTCTTCACCCGGGTTCGAGGGTAACTTTGAGCCACCGTTTCTTCTTTTCAATAGCTCATCTGCATTTTTTATTTGTCAAGCAAAAATAATTCTAGCTGAATAATAATATAATTATTATTAATCATCTGAAATAATTATAGAACAATTGATTCTAATTTAATAATAAATTAATAATTACATCATAATTTTATTTTTTTAATCAATTTTTGGAACGTTTTTGCATAATGCACAATGCATATTTTGAAAATATGCATTGTGGACTTTTCTTGCTGATGAATAATACGCTTTTTTAATGATGCAATGGAGCCGTTCTCGGCAAGAACCACTTAAGCCAAAAAGTTGTTTTTGCTGGGGCCGTGTCTCAATATTGGCCATTTCAAGAATACGATTTTTGTATCTCTGCACAAATTACTTAAATGAACTTGGTGTTGATCAGAATTGACAGAAAATAAATTTAAAGTAGATACAAATTATATTTAAATTTCTTATAAACAAGTTATTTAAGCAAATATTCCTATGTATCTGTTTGTTATAGACAATCATTTTTCACTTATATCGTTTTGTTTTGTTATTAAAACTGGAGATTTGGTTGAAATAGATTATTTTTGAAAATTAAATAGAATGTTAAATATCATTTTTAACTTTTTCAAATATATCTTCAATAATTCTGCCCAAAATCACAGTACAATTACCTCTGATTTGATTGGGGACTTCACTGAGGCCTGGGGCCCAATAAACATTCTAACGGCCCTGGTTACTAACAATAAAACAACAACTTGGATCTTTATTACTTACCTGTATTACTCACACACAAAATGTTCAATTTTTTCATAAAAATGTTATAACAATAGTCTCTAATAAGTGTTCTCCGCAAAAACAACTCATAAATTCTCTTCAACTAATTGTTTGTAAAAACCTATAGGAATGATTACATTTTAATTTTTTGCCCCAAAAAATCAAAAGATAATATTAGTCGACAAAAAAAATCGACCACATTTACTTATAAGGCCTTAGAATACTAATATTATTTTTCTTTTGGCGTTTTCTCCGTTTGCACTTTTCCGACTTGAGGTGTTCTTGCGGAGAACGGCTCAATTTAGAGGTTCCTTTTAAGAAGCTTCTAGCGACCCTTAAATTTAATTTATTATTTGCAGAAGAAATATGGTTGAAACCTTTTTTGCCGCAAACGCTAAGTATATCAGGTCAAGCAGTTCAAGCATGAGATTGCTCCTTAAACTAATGAAAAAGCTACTCTGAAAGGTAATGATCAAAAAGAAAAAATGTTTAATAATTTTAAAAAACCAATAAAATTTAAATTTAACCATTTTTCGAGAGCAACGAAGCTTCAGTGACAAAGTAGCCTTTCTCTATATACTACTGAGACATCCCTCATAAAAAGGATACGCAACAAGTTCTAAATCCTCGACAATCCGTTTATTTCGCAAGTCGTATCCGACTGTAAGCTGAACAGACTTCAAGACTTCCGGATTCTTTTACAACGTCTAAAACTTTATCTTGATACTCCTTCATCTTCTTCCTAGTGCTCCTATCACATCCAAAAATTATCCATCAAGCAGTCAAAGTATGACTTTGCTGCATGAAGCCATTTTTCGAGCCCAAAAATGTTATCTACAAAAAATTCCCTTTCAATAATATAAGCCGTTTCTCAAAAAGGGACCTAAACACTCAATTTTCGATTTCAAGAAAAATTAAAAACAGTGAATTCACATTATTTTCAATTAATAATCACATAGATACTCAAAAATAAAACACATAAATTCTAACGAGGTATGTCCGGAAAGTATCCTTTGTGTCCTAACTTTGTACCTAGTTGTGCCATTGTCATAAATAGGTATTCACCATTTAGGGAGGACCTCTGTGAAGCTCCCAATTAATTCGCACGGATTTTTAACCGCGTACGCATCGCATTTCAGGATGACGGAACACACCGAACAAAGAGTGTGCATGAAATTTTGCCAAAAACTTAGCCGTTCCTGTTCCGAAACCATTGATATGATTCGAAAAGTATATGGTGATTCCTTTATGAGTGATACTGAAATTAAAAACTGGTTTAGGCGATTTAAAAGTGGTCATACTTCAGTGGATAGTGACCCTCGCTCTGGCAGGCCCGGAAGAGCCAAAACACATCAAAATGTGAAACCATTCGGGACAGATCGGGATATGCGGGAGATTCAAATGTAGTATGGAAGAGAACACAAAAATATTAATAAAAATCATGTAAAATTTAGTTTATTGTCAATGAGTGAATCGACTAAAACCGGAAACTAAATATAACTTAATAAAAAGTAATTACATAAATAAAAATAATCGAACAGTGCAAAAAAAGAAAAGTCGATGGGATTTTAAATTGGCGGAATACACAAAACAGGTGGTTTAGAATATTTATCAATTGAATTATTATGAATCCTGATAAAACCTGCAATTTAGCTGAAATTGCTAGTTTTTAATTAAAAATTTAAATCTTTTTTGTTGAAATATCGAACTATGTATTATATTTTTCAATGAGGATTTATCTTCTTTGGTTGAAATTCGGTTAAAATTTGAACAATTTTTGTTTAAAATTTTTGGTGGAAAAAATGTTTACAAAAAAGTACAACATTTCTATAACCCTAATTCTTAGTTAAAAACTGTACTTTTTTGTAAAAAAATGTACAAAATTTAACAAAAAAATACAGTTAAATACAAATAGTTAATTTTTTCTTGTATTCTCTTGTAGAAAAGCAAAAAAAAATTAACAATAAAGTATAACTTTCGACAATTCAAAAATTTGTATAACTTTTTATTGATAATATGCGTTTCACTTTGTCGTAAAAATACAAACTATACACTTTTAGAATCCACATCAACGTTTCGACTTGTACTTTACTGTCAATTTTTGTAAGATATGGTAATATATAATTTTCTACAAGAAACTACAATAAAAATAATTTTTCACTTTCACCAAGAACTTTTGCTATTATAATAAATCACAATGAACTGTAGTGCGATTATTGAAAATTGAACAATTATTGATTTTACAGGACGATTCTGAATAGATTTTAACGTTAAAAATATAAATGTTTTAATTTGAAAGCCTCAGTAGTTAAACAAATGTAAACTTTTCAATTTGATCTTTTTTTCTGAATAAAATTTACTTCCAAATCCTATTCAAATATTGTTTCAATCTAAAATATCCCATTTTTGACCATTTAAATTGAATATTTTAATTAATGAAGACTTTTTTGGGATATTCAGCAATATTTTACTTTCCATGCAATTTTAATTGTCCTATTTAACAAATTTTTAATATGTAACTGAAATTATTGAATTTTGATGCATAAATAACAATTTTGAGAAGTTTTAAGAAGATCCAAACTTAATTTAAAACTGGAGAAAATTTCGAGAAATAAAGAACTATATTTAGATTTTTCAAGATTTCGAAATAAAATTTTGAAGCTTTTTATGGATCTTTAAAGGTTTTAAGGAAACAAAATAATTTTTAAGTTTGCTGAGAAGATTTCGAATTATTGTTTATTTTGAAAAATTAATATTAAGAGCAAAATTAAAAAAGATTGTAAACAGAATGCAGATGTTTGAAAATTTCGAACACAAAATTTATAAGCTTTTTGAGCATTTTGAAAGGTTTTAAATGAATAAAAAATTCTTATTTCTTTTAGTTAATTTAAAAAGAATATTTATTAAAATTTTCAAAAAAGAATGAGGATGATTTTAGGGTAATTTTTTTACTTTTGCAGGATTTTCAAGAAATTGTAGGAAAAATTCGAGTTGCTGAAAATTATGTAATTTAAACAAATTTTTTTAGTAATTCTTCAATTCACAGCACTGAAAATGATAGCGTGTATTTCTGTTTTTTTTTTAATCTTTTAACTGTACAATGTATAAAAGTTAAAATTTTGCAGTTTAACGACTTTTAATTTTCAAAATTTCAATTGAAAAGTGTTAAAATCTTCCAATTTAAAAGCGAAAATTATTAAGCGTTTGAATTAAACAAATTTCAAGGTTCAATTTTGTATGTTTAAAATTTAAAAAAATTTAACTTTGAGTGCTCGAATTTGCAGTTCAGTTTTTGTAACTTCAACAGAAAAAGGTTTATCTTCAAGAGTTCGAATCTTTTAATTTCAATGACCGTGATCAATTCTTTCTCAATTGTTCAATTTTTATTTGCAGTCAGAAAGTTGTTCTTTTCCGACCTAGGATGACAAATATTGAAAATATTGAAAAGAGATAATTTTAAATGGCATATATATATATGGTGTCCAATCAATTGCTATATATTTGAAAAAACTTCAAACTTAAGGTTTTTTTGTGTTTAATAAGAATTTTTCATAATTGTGTTTTAATATTCTACCATTGCTTCAAAGTTTAAACATAGAAGCTTTTTTGTAATAGCGATCAGGTACACATCTTAATTTGAAATTATCTCATTGCAATATTCTGAATATTTGTCATCTTAGGTCGTAAAAGAACAATTTTTTTGCTGCAGAACATGTAAATTCCTGTAGATTTTTGTAGTTGTAAATTCTCGTAGAAAATTAAAACTACAACAAAATAATACAATGTACAAAAAAATACAATAAAAGTACGAAATTCGTCTCAATAATAGTAAAAAGTTGTACTTTCCCGTAATTTTGGTTGTAATTTATTGTATTTATTTGTAGATTGCTGTGAAAATAGTTTTAGGTTTCTGTACTTTTTTGTAAAAATTTTTCCACCAGGGAAATTAATCTTCTTGATCAAAAATCACCCTTTTGTTTAAAAATACATAATTTTATTTGAAAATTCATATGTTTGGTTAGAAATGTACTTATTTTGTTGAAAATTCGTCTTTTTCGGTTGAAGATTCCTCTGTTTTCGTAGAAAATTCAACTATTTGGTTGACAGATAACTTTTTTATCAAAAATCCATATTTACTGGTTTAAAATTCAACTGATTTGTAAAAATTGATCTTTTTGGATTAAAAAGACAACAATTTGCTTGAAAAATAACCTATTTTGTTGGAGAATCGTCTTTTTTTAATGAATTCTACTATTTTTTATATTAAATTTTTTTGTAGTCAGGAATATTCAACCATTTTGTTAAAAGTTGAACTACTTTCTTAAACATATATTTTTTTGTTACTTTTCGGTTACTTTTTTGAGAGAAGTATGGTTACTATTTTTTTAAGCTTGAGCAGTTCTGAGCCCTGTATATATTTATACCTTATACTTTTTTCTATGTAATTTTTATTGAACATTAATTCAAAGTTCGTATTCATGAATTGCATAATATTATTGGCATAATATTAATATTACTAATTATTTAACTTACGCACATGCCACAAGAGTTCTATTCCTTTTTCTCTTTTAAATTATTATCACTTATATTATAATTTACACTCATTTTGTAGTTATAATATCCATTAGTCATATTTACAATTTCATCCCACTTTTTTTATCCGTAGAAAACTTATTTTGTAGAAATTGGTAGCTTTTAAAGGTTCCAATAAGTGTTTCACAATTCTAACGTATACAGATTGTTAGGATATTACAATTATTATATTGTTCACTTGTAAAAACTTTAAAGTTTTATTGTTATTTTCAAGAGAAAAAATAAATAAATATTCTGAACCACGTGTTTACAAAATGTGTATTCGGCCAATTTAAAATCCCATCGACTTTCCTTTTTTTGTACTGTTCGATTATTTTTGTAAAATACAATAGAAATAGTTTTTTTTAATTCCTTGGAAGGTTAACTGCTCAGGTGAAAAAGTTATGAATAGTTTACATATAGTGGACAAGAAAATAATATTCTTCATTTGTTTTATAAATTTTTCTGTTCAAAACAAATTAAAAAAGTGAGCGTTTTTTCCACTATATATAAAGCATTTACATAACTTTTTCACCTGGGTGGGTTTAGCTAAAAAGAGTAATAAAAGTTAACGTTGCTGAAAAATATTGTACTACATGATTGACTGGTTATATTAGAACCCTAATGTATAATATTAGCAACAGGTAGTCAACAAGTTAAATTTTAATACGTTTAATGCAATTTTAGCATAACTAGATTTAAATCCGTTCGTTAATTCATTGATAGTAATCCTAGCTTTTTTCTTCCTCTTTTTTTGTAATTTAATCATGCCTTTGACACTGAAGTATGAAGGAAGACGAAGGAACCGCACAAGAAGCGGCGCCGGATGTTCACGTCGACGGATGAATATTAAAGTGTGAGATGTCCGGTAAATTAATTGCGTTACCGTCAGGATATTTTCTCGGCGAGGTCGTGGCTGTCTTTTACGAACCTGCCAAGGCTGCCAAGGTGACTACCGCGCTTCTACTTCTCTGCATATTCATCAATCTCGCTTTTACCCCTCAACTGAAAGCGTTAATTTCGCTAGGGTTCTAAGTAACTGAAAAATTGACATAAGTAGGTCGACTGATTCAAAAATTTTAATAAATTACTATTTTCTAATTAATTTTAACGTGCACTAAGTTCATCGAATGAATCTAGTGGCGCAACTAACATTCTTGCCTCTCTCCCCTCAAAATCAAAGGAAAAAATCTGCCCGCTTCGCGGGCTCTTTCTCATCGCGCGCGGCTCGCTACGCTCGCAAGTTTGAGCGCGCGGTTGTTGTGTCTCGCGCTTCGCGCTCGGCTTTTTTCGGTTTTCGCACATCGTGCTCGGCGTAGATAAAAAGAAGAAATTTACTTGCAAATATTATAAAATAAACAAAACCTCTACGTTTAAATTGTTAAATTTAAATTAATTTGATTGTTAAATTTGTTTTTATTTTAGATTAAAAAGGAAGTTTATTTACTTAAGGCTCTATCGGCCTTAAGGAACACATTCTCATTACAATACCCACACACTTTTTTGAAGTCCAAATAAAAACGCTTATTTGCTTAAGAAAGTTTTGGTTCACCTTACTGAAAATGCTACAAAAAAATCGAAAATTCCGTTTCTCGTCAAACAGGGATTGTTTTATTCATAGAAAACTATATTTAATTTTTTTTTTACATAAAACCAATACATTCTCATTAAGAGAATGGTAAAATTTGATTTTTTGTTTATTTTATAACGTCATTTTTCACGAATAAAACAAAAACTACGCGTCCTATAAAAAAAATAATCAACAACAAATTTGTAGGTCTTTCTTGGATGGATAATTTTTGTCTGCTCATCTTTTTTCGTATCTTGCATAGTCTAAAAGCAAAATTGAATTTTTCATTTTGTTTTTTATATGTTTCATGGGGTCAAAATTTGGCTTTTTGATTTTTCAAGAAAATTCAAAAAGTTGTTACGATAATCTTGTAGAGCTTGCAAAAAGCAAGGTTTTTCTTTTCTTGAATTTTTTTCATATCCTGCGTTTTTTGGCTTAAAATCTTGATTTCCGTTTGTTTTTTTGGATTTTGAAAATGCTATGACTTTGATAGTTTTCTTTTTATCGGAAAAAGTCGTAAGGATAAATTGCTCAGGTTCTTGAGTGCTACGAATTGCCGTACATAGAATTTTGAAATTTTGGAAAAAAATTATTTCAACAATTTTGAAAATGCTCTATCTTTTTGAATTTTCATCAAAAATAGCTGGCTAATGAACTTTTTCTTTTCTTTTAGGGCTTAAACAAATATGCCAAATCTCAATCTAATCTGATAATTTTTTCGAGAGTTATCGTGCCTACAGACAGACAGACTACAGACAAACACCATGGTGAAAATCGTTTTTTCTAGCTCAGGGGGTATACCTTCTCATTTTGAGAATGTAAAAAAAGTGGCAGAAACCACCATTGTTTTTTGTGTCACTTTTATAATGATTTTTTGATTTTCATTAACAAACATATTTTCCACAACACTGCAGTAGTATGTACATGCCTTAGGGGGGTGCTTGATAGGGTGGGCGCCGGCGGGGTTTCCCGCATCCCAACCTATGGCCAGTCCGCCACTGCCCTACAGTAGATAATGATCCTACAATAGGTAATCATTAACTAAAAATACTAATAAATTTTAAATAATAAATTTAATGTAATTAATAGTTAATACACGATACGTGTTAATATACTAAAATTATAATTGATTATTTTACTTATATTTGTGCTTACTGTAGGACCATTATCTACTGTAGGGTAGTTTCTTCTATATAATGTTTCACAATTCTTTAAAATCTGTGAAAATACTTTGAAATATTTTTAAGTCCTTCGAAAACTCATTATATTACTGAAGTAATTTGAAAATTCCTTGGTATCGCTAAAATATCATGAAATATTTCAAATCATTTAAAATGTTTTGAAATCTCTTAAATTTTTTTTTGCTCTTGAAAATTCCTTGGAATTTTTAAAAATACCCTAAAATCCTTGAAATCATGTAGAATTCATTTGAAAATGTTTGAAAGTCTTGAAATTTCCTTGGTATTTTTAAAAATACCCTGAAATATTTAAAATTTCATGGAATAAAATAAAAATATTTATTTAAATATAACGTAGATTTAAAATTATATATAATATATGTTTAAAAATTCTTCAAAATCTGTGCAAATGCCCTAAAATCTTTAAAATCGTCAGTAATCCCTTCAAATTTTTTAAAGCTCTTGAAATTTTCTTGGAATTTGTAAAAATACCCTAAAATCTTTAAAATCGTTTGGAATAACTTGAAATTTTATTAAGATATTGAAAATTCCTGGGAATTTTAAAAAATACCCCAAAATCTTTAAATTCGTTTGGAATATCTTGAAATTTTTTAAAGATCTTGAAAATTCCTCAGAAGTTTAAAAAATATTTATTTAAATATAAAAAAAAATTGATTAGCAGTTCGAACTCGAAAGTTCATTGCCTCACTTACCCGATTCGGGTAGTGTTTCTAGGTGGATATTTACTACCAATGTGGGCCCACCACATCCACGACGGGCCAACAGCACGCAGTATTCCTGAACGACCACCCATCCAAGTACTAACCGCGCCCAACAATGCTTAACTTCAGTGATCTTACGAGAACTGGTGTTTTCAGCGTGGTATCGCCGTTTAAATATAATATAGACTTAAAAGTATATATAATATTTAATGTTTTAAAATTCTTGAAAATCTGTGGAAATACCTTACTATATTTTTAATTCTTTGAAATCGAATTATATTACTGAAATCAATTGAAATTTTTTTGGAATCCTTAAAAATATCACCAAATATTTAGAATCTTTCAGAATACCTTCAAATTATTGAAATCTATTAGAAATTTCAAGGATGTTTCAAGAGCTTTACAAAGTTTCAAGATATTTCAAATTTTTCGAAACCTTTTGAAATCCATTGCAATTTTGTAAAGCTCTTGAAAGTTCCTTGGAATTTTTTAAAATACACCAAAATCTTTAAAGTCGTTTGGTTACTCTTGAAAGTTCAAGATCTTTAAAATTCCTTGGAAGATTTAAAAAAATTCTCAAAATATTTTTTAGTTTTTTTATTATGTTTTATGGGTTCAAAATTTGAATTTTCGATTTTTCAAGAAAATTCAAAAAGTTGTTAAGATAATCTTGTAGGGCTTTCAAAAAGTAATGTTTTTCTTCTTGTGACATTTTTTATATCGTGCGTTGTTTGGGTTACAATGTTAATTTTCGTTTGATTTTTTGGATTTTGAAAATGCTATAACTCTGATAATTTTGATTTTATCGAAAAATGTTGTGAGGATAAATTGTTCAGATTTTTGATTACTATAAATTGCCGCACATAGACTTTTTCAATTAAAGAAAAAAATGGTTTCAAAAATTTTGAAAATGCTCTAACTTTTTGAATTTTTATCAAAAATAGCTGGCTAACGAACTTGTTCTTTTCTTTTAGGGCTTCAAAAGATGTGCCAAAGCTTAATCAAATCTGATCATTTTTTCGAAAGTTATCGTGCCTACAGACAGACAGACAGACAGACTACAGACAGACACTTTGGTGAAAATCGTTTTTTCTAGCTCAGGGGGTCTCAAAACGTGGAGATTTTATGAAAACCGACTAAGTCAAATTTTACATAAAACCAATACCTTCTCATTAGGATGAGAATGTAAAAATGTAGAGACTCAATCTACCCTGGTTATATCGCCCAACAAAAAGTGTGATTTTGAATTTTGCAAATGCTACCCCCTAAATTTCTTCCTTTTGGGAAAAAAACGTGCCATATATCTTCTTTTTAAGATTTCGTAGCCCCAGGCTAAATATCGTATAGTTTCGGTCAGATGTCAGGTGAAGGGAGGGAAAGTAGAGGAAGTGAGAGGGGGTGAGAAAGTAAGGAAAATGTGGAGAAATGAGGGGAAATTAGTAGAAATAAAGTAGGGGAATTGAGGGGAGGGAAAATAGGGGGTAGTGCTTTTAAAACAAAAAACACCTTTTTTGGCTCCCTACCTGGTGGAAATGTATTTTCACAATAACGTAAAATAAAACAATTTTAAATTTAAACCTATTATTCTCAGGACTGTCAACAGCCTAATTAAAATGTAAAAAGTGAAAACGTGAACTATTTATCGCGAAAAAGTTACCAAAAGTGACTAATATGCATTAATAATAAAAAAATTTCTTCTAAATTTGAAAGAATTCAAGAGAATTCGATTCATAACACTTTAAAACAAATCAAGTTAAATTCAAAAGAATTCAAATAAATTGACAAAAAATTCAAAAATCCAAAAACTGCCATTTATTTCTATGAAATTGGAGTGAACTTAGAGAAATTGCAGGAGAATGAGAAGAATTAAATGGAATTGAAAATAATTAATGACTAATAAGAATTCAGGGTGAATTCAAAATGAACTCAAATTATTTGCCAAAAATATTTGAAAATCTCTTTAAATCTTCAAAGCCTTGCGAGATCCTTTACTTCTTGCGAATAAATTCATTGAAATTTATCGAAATATTTTTAAATCCCATGAAATTCTACGAAATATGAAAATGTTTTCTTAAATTCCTTGAAATGTATTGAAATACCTTGAGCTCTCTTAAAATCCCATAAGATTATTCAAATTCTCGGAAATCGTATGAAATTCCATGAAATCTTTTTAAATATCTTAAAACCTTATAGGTCTTATAGAAAATTCTAAGAAATTTTTTAAACCACATAACATTTTTTAAATCCCTCAAAATCAATAAAATCCGTTAAAATCATTTCAAATGATTGAAATCAATAAAAAATTTTTCGGATCTTTTAAAATTCCCTAAAATATATAAAATCCTTTGAAAGATTTTCAAATCCCTTGAAACTTTTGAAATAGCTTCAAATATTTTTAATCCTTTGAAATCCCATTAAATTACTGGAAATTAATTGAAAATTCCTTGAAATCTTTTGAAATCACCTCAAATATTTTAAATCCTTTGAAATCTTTAGGCCCTTGACATTTTTTAAAGTTCTCAAAAAACCCTTGTCATTTTTAAAAATAACCAAAAATATTTCAAATCCTTTGATATCTTCTGAAATCCCTTGAAGTTTTGTAGATCTCTACAAAATGCATTGAAATCTACCATAATATCCTTAAATATTCCAAATACTCTGAAATCACTTGCAATTTTTTTAAACTCTCATCTTTATAATTCTCTAAAATCCTTTCAAATAATTGAAATCAATTGAAAATTCCTTAGAATTTTTTTAAATATTCTACCATTCTTTTGATTCCTTCGAATCTTTTGTAATACTTTCAAATGTGCGGAATATTGGAATACCTTCAAATATTAAAAATCTATTAAAAAATGCATGAGACCTTTCAAAATACCATAAAATATTGCAAATTCTTTGAAATCTTTTGAAATTCCTTGAAACTTTGTAAAGCTCTTGAAAATTCCTTGAAATTCAAAAAAGGTAATAGACCTGAATTCGACAACGGTTCACCCATCATTGAATTGATTAAAAGAAAAGTGACTAAAGTGGTATTTTCGTTTTAAAAAGTGTCTATAGTGACTTGATCTTAAAAAGTAACTTTGATGTGTTTAATAACAAAAAATCATCATTAAACTGCATATTTGAAAATTTGATTATTTGGTAGAAAATTAACTTGGTTGTTGAAAAATCATCTTTTCGTGTGAAAAATGTAACTGTTTTCTAAATAATTCATCTTTTTTATTTAAAATCAAAATCTTTTTTATTCGAAATATCAATTTCTTTCATTTGAAATTCAAATCTTTCTTGGTTGAAATACCAACTAATACATTTCTTGTTAAAAATTCATCTATTTGATTGAAAATTTTACTACTTGTTCGAAAATTGAACTAATTTGTTGGAAATTCATTTTTTTGCTTGAAGATTCATCTTTTTAGTTGAAAATTTATCTCTTTGGTCGAAACTTCGTCTTTTGTGGTGGAAAATAAATCTTTTTGCTCGAAAATTTATCTTTTTTGTTAAATTAAACTACTTGGTTGAAAGTTAAATTGCGTTGTTAAAATTGTATTCTTTTGTTTAATTTTTAATCATTTTAGTTGAAAATTTAAATATTTTCTTTAAAACTCTTTTTTCTTTATTGAAAATTAACATTTTTTAGTTAAAAATTCAACTTTTTGGCTGAAAATTCGTTAATTTGTTGGTAAAAAATTAATTTTCTTAGTTGAGAATTGATTCTCATCGTTGTTGATTCATAATTTTAGTTGAAAATTCATCTGTTCGGTTGATAATAATTGAACTACGCTGTAAACATTTTTTTTATTGAAAATTATTCTCTTTGAGTTAAGAATTTATCTGTTTCGTTGGAAAGTCACTCTTATGTTAAAAATTAAAACCCTTTTTAGTTGAAAATTGAACAGTTTGGATCACTGATAATGACTGATTTCATCAGTCAAAATTCACTTCGAATCAGGCACTTTTAACTGATTGAAATTTAGAGTGTACGTAAATACATTTATGAGTTTTTTGCTTGCAATGAGAATGTGTAGACTATAAATAAATTGATGAAAGAGTCCAATTAAAGTAATCAAACTCTAAAATCCATGATTCCTTTTTTTTATAGTAGATTATTTCCCAGATTTCCTTTGCTTCAGAATATGCAAATTATATCGAAAGAGATATTCGAATGCCATCCGAGCAACGAGAGTAGGTCACGAATTGCATTTTCCCTGGTAACTCGCAACAGGCTAAATTAAATCGCGTCGGTCGGTTGGGAGTGCAATGAAAAAGGGGAGCCGGATACTTTGGCAGAAGTTTCGTGAAAAATGTGAGAAATTCGTTCGTTCTACGACCCGAAAACATTACGCTTCCGGTTTTTGAACTTCCTCTTTCTCTTTTCCTTCTGCTAGTTCTTTCCTTTGTACATATAAACTCACCTTCGCCACGTTGCTCTCCAAACCACTGAGTTTGGTCCATACCAGACTCGTAAAAAGCCGAGTGGACGGTTTTCCAGCTTAGGTAACACAACTACTTTAAAGAAAGAGGAAATGTTCTGAGAAATTTATTTTAAAGTGCCTTCTTTTAATATGAATTTTCGTCAATTGATTCTGAAAATAAATTATTAAAATTTGAAAGAGTTTATATCAGAATTTGGAATTCATAAGTATTATAATTCCCTGTTTTGATCTCATAAGGTTACCGAGTTCACTCCTGGGGGACGATTATGTAAATTTCCCACTTTCCATTTTCCACTTTTCACCTGTATAATTTTTTGGAAATTCACATCCTTGCCGAAATGTAACGTAGCACAAAATTCTATCAAAACATAGGAAACAGGAGGATTTTTCACGAAAATAGGGTAATAATAAAGAAATTCATTCATTCAAATAAAATTATTATAAATACTATATTTAATGCAAAATGAAAAACTTTAAATTTTCTAGATTTAAAGTCGAAATATATATTGAATTTTCAAGAAACAAAAATAATTTTCTAACCAAAATGATGAATTTTCAACAAAATACAGGAATTTTCTATCAAATAGTTGATTTTTTCGATTTACAAAGGATAGATTACTAACCAAAAGCGGAATAGTGAAATTTTCAGATAAAAATTAATTTATTTCAATCCAAAGATAACGAATTTTTACCGAAACAGTTAAATTTTAAACTAAAGATGTGAAACTTGAAAAAATTTAAATTTTTAACAAACTCGTTAAACTTTTAGCATGCTTGTTGAATTTTCAACTGAAAAAGATTAATTTTTAACGAAATAGGTCAATTTTCAAGCAAAAATATCACTTTTCCAGCAAGAAGATTAATTTTCTACCAAAAAAAAAAACACATTTTTAATAAATAAAATCAATTTTCAATAAAAGTGTTGGATTTTAAAGCCAAAAGGACGAATTGTCAACAAAACGGTTGAACTTTCCACACAAAGATATGATTTTTTAACAAAAGGCCAAGTTTCTACCAAAAAATTGAATTTTTGTAAAAATAGTTTATTTTTTAACCCAATAGTTAAATTTGAACGAAAAATATACTTTTTTAACAACAGCAAATTATTTTCAAGCGAATAGTTTCATTTTCTACCAAATTGTTAAATCCAAAACCAAGCCAGATTAATTTAAAACCAAGCAGTTGCATTTTTAACCAAACAGGATGAATTATCAACCAAAAAGATTAAATTTCGATCAAAATGACGAATTTTTAACAAAATAGATGAACCTTCAACTATAAAAGGTCAACTTTTGATGAAAAATATCAATTTTTAACCAAAAATAAAATAATTACGTTGTTAAGTTAAAAAAATAAATTCTCAACCAAAAAGAGAACGACTTTTCAACCAAATAGTTACGTTTTCAACCAAAAGAGATGAATTTTCAACTAAAATGACAAATCCACAAAAACCACATAGATTAATTTTCTAAAAATGGAATAGTTACATTTTCAACAAAATAGTGCTACTTTTAACCAATTAGTTGCATTTTCAATTAAAAAAAGATTAATTTTGAACCAAATAGTTAAATTTTCATACAAAAATATCAATTTTCCAGCAAGAAGATTAACATTGACCAAAAAATACGATTTTTCTACAAAAGACATTAATTTTCATCACAATTATTGAATTTTAAATCCAAAAGGACAAATTATCTACGAAACGGCATAATTTTTAATCCGAAAATATAACTTTCTAACAAAGAAACAAAATTTCTATCAAAAAGTTCAACTTTCATACAAATCTTTCAATTTTAAATCAAATCACCTTTTCATTCTAAAAACTTGTTCATAAGTTGATTCTTCAGCAGGAACTTTGATCACCAAGGATTTTTGACCGTCTCAAAAATAAGAATTAATGATTCATCATTAAATTTCGTAATGATTGACGTTTCAAAATTCAACGGTGACATGTGGCGTGAATTTTCAAAAAATTACAGGTGAAAAGTGGGAAATGGAAAGTGGGAAGTGAAAAGTTGAAAGTGGGAAGTGGAAATTAAAAGTGGGAAATGCGAGATGGAAAGTAGAAAGTGGGAAGTAAGAAGTAGGGAGTGGTATATGTGAAAGTAACGTAATCTCCTTCTTATTTTGCTTAAAACACAGATTAATTATTCCTTCTTACCTCGGTGTTGAAGGATGTTAAGTACAGCTCAAAGGATTAATCAAGAATGTAATTACCTGAAATAAAAAAAAGGAAATAATGGATTAATCTCTTTTACTGATGGTAAACATTGTTAATATAATACGTAACTTAAATTGACTATTAATAATGAAATTTTTGAATTCATTAGTTGACTTTGTCCACATTAAAGTTCCTATGTTTCTGCTGGCCTTTCGCATATTTTTTATCTAGGTTGCAGTACAGAACTAGATAAAGATAACCAAAAAAATCGGTATTTTTCAGAAGAGAAAAGTAACAATCTGTAAAATCGAAATCACCATTTAAAAATGAAAATTAATTTTACTTTCGACCTGAAATGTTTCTGAATTAAGACCGAGAAAGTATAATTTTAAAAAATTATCCAGTTTCGAAAAATAGAATGTGGAAGTTTTAAACCAAAGATAAAAACTTGCTACCGAGATATTGAGTTGCTAAATTGGGAGAAAATTAATTTCATTTGAAAAATTTAACCAGTCAATTCGGATGTTCAAATTTCATGGGTTTTGAACATCTTTTTTGGATAGCAACTAAAAATCTATTTTTCAGCTCAAAAAAATTATTAAAACTTGCTCTCGAGATATGGGGAGGGTAATGTCGAGCGGAAGGTTTGACGCCGAAAATGATTATGTGCATTCAATTGGTAGGGTCGAATGTCTGCCATCAAACTCGACTGTCGGAAAACTGGCTGAACTCGGAAGGTGGTTTTCTGCAGTTTTCCTCTCCCCTGGCCAAACGTCCAGGCAAATGCGAGTACTTCTAATAAAGTCGGATGGAGTTGCGATTTTTTTTTTTTAGGAAATGAATCTATAAGATTTTAGGTTGTAATGGGATATA
>CAKNYM010049972.1:108668-131186 GCA_932195095.1 Andricus curvator | reverse complement strand
ATATATATATATATATATATATATATATATATATAGTTAAAAGTTTGTCATAAGGAAAACCGCAGGATTTCGCCGCGAGCGGGTGCTCATCAGAAAAATTGCACCCGCTCCCAGCGAAATCGCGGTAAAATTTCAATTAAAAGATTGGGAAAAAATGACAATATTTTGAATAAAATAAAAAGGAATTGAAATTTTATCTTTTTTTATTGAAAGAGTTTAAGATTGATATTTAAGAAGCATTTGAAATTAAAAGGAATTGAAATTGTATTATTTCTAATTAAAAGAGTTTAAAATTTTTAACTTTTAAATTTAAATCATTTTAAATTTTAGGCGATTAAAATTTTACAATTTGAAATTTAAAATTTAAAATTCAACCATAATGTTAATTGCAAAATTAAAACTTATGAAAGGGAAAAATTGAAAAGTTAGCGTTCAACACTTTATTTAGCATTATTATCCATTCTTAAAATCTCCCAATCAACTATTCCTCAATTTTAAATTATTCATTTTTGAAAATATTCAAATAAGCATAGTACAATTTCAAGATATTACACTAAAAATTAAAAGTTAACAAAATATTACAAACCAAGATTGCTATATATGATATCAATTTTTGGAATAGCAAATGTTAAGGCTTGCAATTCGAAATTCATTTTTTTCAAGTTGAGTTTAAAATTTTCAATACTTCGGAAGATTTTCAAATTAGAAGTAATTCAATTTTCAACGTCTAGTCTTAAATCTTTCCATTCTTAAGTGTTGAATTTCCAAAAGTAAAAATCATATGATTTCTAATTGGAATTTTTCAAAATTATATATTAAAACTTAATGCGTTACAAATTAAACAATTCCGAACTTCGTTTAAAACCTGAAGCATTCTTGAATTAGGATCTTGAATCTAAGTCGTTAATAATAATTATTATTAACGATTTAGTTCAACAAACTAAAAAATAATTGAAGGGCAAGTACAGAACTAGATAACCAAAATTTATGCCAAAAATCTTCTTTTTTCTTTTGTTAAATGCCTAAGCTCTTACCTTTTTTTAATTCTTTTCCTGACCATGTATTTCTTCCTAAAAACTTTTGAATACAGTCAAATATTAAAATACTTTTTGAAAAAAACCTCAAATAAAACTATTTGCCACTTTTTTCAGCAACAAAGTACCAATCAAATTACAACAAAAAATCTTAAATATTTATTTTCTACAAAAAAACACTTTTATAACGTTTTTTTTATTTTTTTTTGCCGTGGAATCAGAAACGATATTTCTTTAAATTATTATCTTTGATTCATGAAGAAATCTTTCTTCATTTTATAGACCTTTCAGTAAAAAATCGTTTGTTACAGTGCGACACCGACACACTAAATCTTTATTTTCCCGGAACAGAAGAATTTTTTTATATAAAAACTTGCTGTTCTTATTTAGCCTCCGCATTATTATTTTTATTATTATTAATTTCTTAAGCTGAAAAATTAGTTTTAAGTCGCTATTCGAAGACGATTTTCAAAACCCATGAAACTTGAACCTTCAAATCGATTGGTTAAATTTTTCTAATCAAACTTATTTTCTCTTAATTTAGCAAATCAATATCTCGGTAGCAAGTTTTTATTTTGGGTTAAACTGAAATTTTAACTTTTTATCGTAATCCTCAACCAAACCAGTTCCCATTTTAGGTCCCTGTCACTTTGAGATTGTAAACTTCTGCATTCTATTTTTCGAAACTGGATCATTTTTTTAAATTATACTTTCTCGGCCTTAACTCAAAAACATTCCAGGTCGGAAGTAAAATTTATTTTTATTTTTAACAGGTGATTTCGATTTTACAGAATGTTATTTTGCTCTTCTGTAAAATTCCGATTTTGTTGGTTATCTGCTTCTATACTGCAACCCTTTAATGAATTTTCAGATTGTGCTGCACAATTTTTGAAATTCTATTAATTTAATTTTAATTTCCATGCTAGAGGCACAATTTTACGTTGAAGAGAATTTTCTAAGATTTCAAACAGACGTATACTCATAAACTATCACATTGACATGATAGAAGAAGTCGCGAGACAAAAAATACGCTTTAATGTGGACAAAGTCAACTGATGAATTCAAAGATTATTATTATTATTATTGTTAATACTCAATTAAAGTGGTGCATTTCATTAAAAATGCTATCAGTAAAACAAGTCAATCCTTTATTTCTTTTTTTTTCATTTCAGGTAATTACATTCTTAATTAATCCTTTGAGCTGTACTTAACATCCTTCAACACCGAGGCAAGAAGGAATAATTAATGTGTAGAATATATATATATATATATTTATATATATTTTTGAATTTCAAACGCTTTCAATTCAGAATAAATAATTATTAATTATTGTTTCAAAAATATTTTAAGCTTAATATTTAAAAATTTGGTGACCGAATTAATTTTGAAATCGGGCAGGTGGTCCATGTTTAATTCAGAGAATCAGCTGCTACTCAAAATTTTTGTTTTTAAAAGGAAATAAGACGCCAAGTATCTTATCGATTTGATGAAAATTTTGTGTTGATAATGTTTTAAGTATTTGAATTTTTAAAATTGAAAACGCAAATCAATAAAAAATAGGCAACTTTTTTGTTAAAAGTATGATATTTTTTAATCTAAGATAGGGATTGTTTTGTACTAGATGCTGATAGAATTTCTAATCCTCTTCCGGAATCCATTGGAAAATTTTAAAAAAGTTTGAAATTGACAAAATAGCGGCGATTTTTCTGAAAGAATTCAAAGTCAATTTACTCAAAAACCCCAACGTTTTTTGTCTTGATTTTTTTCTAGATTCGTCCAAACATTAAGAATATATTCCATGATAGTGTACCCTATGCCCGAGCCTCAGAGAGAAGAGAGCTTTTTTTTGTTAAAAACTCAAATTGACATTTTTTTACAAAACGACACAGTAAACGAAAAAAGTCAAACGAAATAAATTGTTTTTCTAGAAAAGTTCTATGAAATAATTTGGAAATAATTTTTTCTCAACAATACAATTTTATGGTACAGTAAAAAACCAAAATTTTTTCTCTAGAAAAGTTCTATAAAATACTTTGAAATTTATGTTTCTCAAAAATACAATTTTATGGTATGGTACAAAATCAAAAAGAACTGAAAAACTATCATCAAATACTCTCTTTATATTATGACGAATATAGAAAAATCAAGATAAAAAAACAGTGGAGTTTTTGAGTAAATCGACTTTGAATTGCTTCAGAGAAGCCGCTGCCATGTTATCAATTTTAAACTTTTTTTATAAATTTTCCAACGGATTTCAAAAGAGGATGCTAAATTCGAGCAGGATTCTGGGATAATCTGAGTTTTCAATTTAAAAAATTCAACTACTCATAACATTGTCAAACAATTTTTACGGAAAATCAGTAAGATACGTGTCGTCTTCTTCCCTGTGAAGAACAACATATTTGAGTAGCAAATGATTCTGTGACTTAGGCATATGATGCCTGCTTAATTTAAAATTATTTTGACTTCACCAAAACAACACACATGCCCATTCATTGCAGCTTCTTCAGCAATTTCTGGTAAAACACAGCCATACACAACCTTGGCAGCCGGCATACACTCCTCACCTTGTGATTTCTGGCTGTTTCCCAAATTGAAGTATCCTCTAAAAGGGAAACAATTTCGAGACATGTAGGAAATACAATGAAATACGATGAAGTAGCTCTAAGCTATTCCGAAAGATGCATTTAAGGAGTGCTTCCGAATGTGAGAGGATCGCTGGAAGAAGATTGTGGCTTCCAAAGAAGAGTATTTTGAAGGGGATATCGTCGCTACTTACCAGAATTAATGTCCGTGAAGTTAGCACAACAACCATAAAATATCCAACTTTTGTTTCATGGAATCCTTTGGTCATCGTTTGGTCATATTTGGAAACCAAATTTTGAAGTTTGGACGGAAAAACTCAAAAAGATATTGAATTTTCAAAATAGGAGTGCTAACTTCACAATGCACAACAAATTTCAATTTTTTCCAAAAATTCTTTCACCAATTGTTTGGATGTCGTTTGGCCGCGTTTGAAAACTCACTTTTGACGTGTGGACGTCGCAATTGTGTCAGTTATCGAATAAAAAAGTCATTAGCACTGTACTCGCGTGCGGCGCCTTCTCAAGTGGTAGTGACCTTCTTTGGTCAGCCGTGTCCTTGAATATGATATAATGAGTCAGACATTCTGAATGGAAAATGGTTCAAAAAATCAAATTTTTAGAAGACATGCATGATTTTAGCCCTTTTTCATTCCTATGAAGCGGGGCTAAAGTTATACTTTTCCGGAGTAAAAAGTGACTTCATACGGACACGGCTGACCAAAGAAGGTCACTACCACTTGAGAAGGCGCCGCACGCGAGTACGGTGCTAATGACTTTTTTATTCGATAACTCACACAATTTCGACGTCCAAATGTCAAAAGTGAGTTTCCAAATGCGACCAAACGACATCCAAACTATTGGTGAAAGAATTTTTGAAAAAAATTAAAATTTCTTGTGCATTGTGAAGTTAGCACTCCTATTTTGAAAATTCAATATCTTTTTGAGTTTTTCCGTCCAAACATCAAAATTTGGTTTCCAAATATGACCAAAAGATGAACAAAGGATTCCGTGAAACAAAAGTTGGATATTTTATGGTTGTTGTGCTAACTTCACGGAAATCGAGAATTAACTCATTCTCCTGGTACACCACAAGGTCGGATACTATTCGGACGGATCTCATATATTAAAAATAAAAATGGTCATTTTAAGTGTCTAGAAACACGCAGAGAATTTAATTACTCGACCGTATATTGAAACGTAAATATAAATTAGCGTCATTCGGGTACATAGAGTCAACTTACAATTAGTGGAAAGGGCGAGACTAATGTATGTACTTTGATCTAAACAGAGATATAAATTAATGATCGGGTACTATAAGTATAGTATACCATTGCATCGACCAGCTCGTGGATATTCTCCGTTAACAGGTGTGCCACTATAAGACGACAACTGGATAATTAATTGAAGCGGAACACATAAACCCAGGTTTACCAACATCTGCGACCGTAATGTGCAGGTTTCGACCGACATTTTGATGCATTCACGTAATGCACGTGACGGACTCAAAGGTTATATGATAATGATAATCCGATTATATATCATGCAAACATTATCTCCTGTTCTAGTCAGTCAAAGAGATTAAGTTTATTGAAAAATTATATAATCAGGCACCTTCTATTAAACAGTAAACGAACAAATTACTTTGATCAGCTAAATGTCATTATCTGGAATCCACATCAAAATACTCTGAAACAAAATGATGCTTCCCTTCTGTTTATAGGGTAAGTGACCCAATTACTGCGGGTGTACTTATTACTGCATTTTTTCACCTAATCAGAGTAAGCTGAGTACCAAGAATTTTTTGGACACCAAAAAATTCCAGTAAATTAATAAGAATTTACTCTACTGTATAACAAATGCCAAAATATTGCTAAATTAATGATACATATAGTCTTAATAAATATTTTTTTAAAACATTCATAAAACGTGAACAATTCACGTACTACAGCAATAGGTACACATTTATTACGGGGCTGCTCATTACTGCCGTCCGAAATTCAAGCAATATGTAGGGTAAGGAGGGGCAGCGCCGACCGGTGGGGCAAAGGTAACTTTGCTTATAACATCGCTATTATTTAACAATTTTCATTCTACTTTGCATTAAATAAATCTGTTTTATTATAGAGATAGCGTTACTTACTGATATCTTGAAAATTGACGTTGTAAAAGAAAAATTATGCAGAAAAGAGTTTTGACAACGAAAGAATGGAAGATTCGCTGGCAGAAATGTAAAGTTTTCGACGTTAATGGCAATACTTACAGTATGAAAATTTGACATTTTGACAGATAAAACAATATCACATTATGTCATTATAATAATTGAACGTAATACAAGTCCAATGTGTATTTAATATCGTAAATAATTGAGGCCTCACCAGTGGGGCAAGCCCGACCAAAATAATAGTTTACACGTGCTTAGGTTATAAACGTATCATAAGTTTGGTCGATAAGTCATCGGTAATGTAGAACAGCCACTTATCTTCTGGGCTACATGCAAGAAACTCTATTATATATTATTATTTTCAATCCGTCGGTAGAGCGGGTGTTCTGTACTGGTACGGTAGAAACCTTTGCGCGTACTCCGTCTCTAGTTGAATGTCAACTAATAAGAGGTTATATCACAGCTATCACTATTTTTATTAAAAATAACTTATTCTTCTTGCTGAATATGTCTAAAGGTAATTTTTCCAATACATAAAATACCACAGACGCGGAACATCATGTTTTCCACTCTTCAGATGTTTTGATTTTCATAAAAAGCTGCGGTTGGCTTTGCCCTCCGGTGTGGGGCAAAGCCGACGAAATACAGCTTGTCAGAAATAATTCAATTATTAAATCATTGTTTTATTCATATAATTGTTACTTATAGAATTATGATGTACAATAATGTAGGACTCGAAATGGGAAAAAAATGGATCAATTCCACATCTTATTAACTTTAAAAAAATCATTGACTGTTAACTGGTCGGCGCTGCCCCTCCTTACCCTACCTAATACTGCGGTGCTGTCAACATGTGAAACTAACCATTGCTTTAAGTTTTTTATTAAACACACGCCAGACACTTTGAAATGAGAGGTTAAATATTTTGATTTAATTTATAGTGAAACGAAAAAATTGAAAAACAGCAGGAAAGACTGAAGGAAATGGAGCCTTTAAAAAAGAAAAAGTAAAAAGAACTGCGAAAAAAGAAAGGCTGTGCAAATAGAAAATTATTTAAAGAAACTAAAAAATAAGGAAGCTAATATTGCTAAGACTGAACTGTGAAAACGAAGAAAATTTATTGATTGTTTTCAAAGAAAGTTAAAAAGGAAAAATTAGTTAATGATATTTTGTGATATATAGTTCAAATTTTGTTTGACCAAAGCTTTCACAAAAATTAATTTAAATTAGTTTAAATGGATAGATATAACAGAGATTATATTCAATGTGTTAATAAAATCAAATGTGTTGAAAAACATGTAATAAATTATTATAATTATCAAAATGTTTAATGTGTCTAGAGTCTACCTTGGCGACCATGTTTCAAAGAAACAGCCTACTGAGATATTATCTTTTTTATGAAATATACCTCAGTCCGCAGTAATACGTGCACGGTGTTTTGTCAACCGCAGTAACAGGTACAATATGATCTTTTTTCAATTTTTTACCATTTTAATACGTTATGTTAGGTTCTCGTACTTGCCAATTTTTTTTAATGCACAACATACATTATTCTTTAGGCTGAAACAGAAGGACCATATTATTACAATATAAAATAGGTGAAAAATGGAATTGAAGTGAGGTTAAACCATGACACCGCAGTAATTGGCTCACTTACCCTACCTATTAAAAAATAAAAATACGATTGGCTTAGGGGACGTCCATAAACCACCTCACCAATTTTTGGCTACTTTTGACACCCCTTCCCCCTTTCCCACGAATATATTGCACGTAATAGTTCATACCCAAAGATTATTTCAACTGGAAATAAAAAAAAACAGTTGAATTTAACCAAAAAAGATGAATTTTTAACAATATGGTTATAGATATTGAATAATTGAAAGTCTTAAAATACCAGACTTGACAGCCCAAAATTTCCTCAAAACAGGGGAAATAAGTTGATTTTTCGCAAAAATAGGGAAATAACAGGGGAATGAATGCTTTTCTATAAAATGAATGTAGATACCATTTTGATTGAATATGAAACGCTTTAAATTCTTAAGGGTTCAAGTCGAAATATATTGCATTTTCGAAAAATAGTTAAATTTTCAACCAAAAGAGATTTTCACCAAAAGAGATGGTTTTTCGAGCCAAAAAGACGATTTTTTTCGAATACAGTTGAATTTTCAACAAAACAGTACATCTTTATCCAAGAAAAATAAATTCTTAATCCGAAAGGACGAATTTTCAACAAAATAGTTGAATTTTCGACCCAAGTAAATGACGTATAAAATTGTTTAAATTTCAAAAATACAGTTACAATTTCAGAAAAAAAAAATTAACCAAGTAGGCTGAATTTTTAACCAAAAAAGATTAATTTTCAACAAAGAAGAATAAATTTCTACCAACAGACAAATTTTCAATGAAATAACTGAAATTTTTAACCAGATAGTTGAATTTTCAACTTGAAAATGATGATTTCCAACAAAAAATGGAATAGTTATCAAAACAGTTAATTCCTCAATCAAGAAGATGAATTATCAACATCAAGATTAATTTTCCATCCAAAAAGACGAATTTTCAATTATTACATGAATTTTCTACCAAATAGTTCAATTTTCAACTTATCAAGGGCACTAGTTAAATTTTCAACCAAAGAGATGAATCTGAAAAAAAAATATATTTTAAACAAAATAGTTCAACTCTCAACCAAGTAGTTGAATATTCAACCAAAAAGGATATATTTTTAAGCAAATAGTTAAATTCTCAAATGAAAACATGATTTTCCACAAAGAAGATTAACTTTCTACCAAAAAAGACGAGTTTTCATAAAAATACATGAATTTTCAAGAGACGAATCATCAAAAAAATAATTCAAAAATCTATCACATCTACAAAATAGTTGAATTTTAATACAAGAACATGATTTTCAACAAAAAAGTTAATTTTCTACCAAATAGTTCAATTGTCAAATAGTCAAATAGTTAGTTTAATTCCAACCAAATAGTTAAATATTCTACAAAAATAGTTGATTTTTCAGCCAAAAATATAACTTTAAAAATAATTAATGTTCAACAATATAATTTAATTTTATACCAAATTGTTGAGTTTCCAGCAAAAAAAAAATGATTTTTGAACAAAACAGTTGAATTTTCAACCTGAAAATATGATATTTCAAGAAAAAAGTTAATTTTCAACCAAAAGAAAAAGAATTTTGAATCAAATAAAAAATAAATAAAATAATAATAAATACAATTTTTAATAAAATAGCTTCATTAAAAACAAAATAGTTGATTTTTCAACGGATAAATATGAATTCTCAACCAAAAACTTTATAGTTGAAATTTCACCCAAAAGGAAGAAATTTCTACCAAAATAAATGAATTTTAAAAAAATTTCAACAAAATACATGCATTTACAAGCAAAAAAAGAACAAATTTTCAATAAAATAGTAACATTTTCATACCAAATAAATTTGTAACAAACTAGTTAGACTTTTTTCAACCAAGGAGATTAATTTTCTACTAGAATGATGAACCTTTAAAAAAAAATTCTTTTTTATTGAAAAGTAGTTAATTCTTTTGCCAAAAACTTCGACCAAAAAAGGTTTTAATTTTAAATCAAAAGCAGTTGAAATGAACAAAAAAAAACAATTTTCAACCAAATAGTTGAATCCTCATTAAAAAGTTAAACACTGACAAGAATATTATATTACGGTGGCTGCAAAACTTCATTTTCAAAATTCCATAATTTTTCTCTGACCAATTTTTCATTTGCCCTGACCATTGATAGTCGTAAAGCAGAATCTTAATCTGGTAACATTTTTAACATAGAATCTTTTATGAACGCAATGAGACGATTTCAAATTAAAATTTAAAATTTATAATCCTTGACAGTTACTTAAAGTGCCTCTTATAGAAATTGCATGATCTTTGTAAGATTTTTATAGAAATCCCTGACTTTACCTAGTCTTTTCCTGACCAATAAAATTTCCTGACTCTTCCCTGATTTCCAGGTATCCTCTAACCTATCGGCCAATCTGTATACATAAATATTAAACATAATTATATTGAAGAATAAAAATATATAACATTACTTATGGAACAATAGTCTAACGTTTTTTCTTCCCTTTGAAATCCTAATTTCCAATCCAACTTAAGAAATATCCCTCATTTTTTCGTAAACTATTCTGTAAAACTTTATTTGGTAAATTTTAAATTCAACTAGTTTATGCAGGAACATTACCATAATTTTAAGTAATCTTTACATTTTTTGCAACTGTTATTTTTTCTAACCTAAACATTTTTGTCTACAAACGTCTCTCTTGCCACTGCATACGGACCCAACCCTCAAATAACCCAATCTCTTTATTTTATTTTCAAATTTAGCGTAACCTGCAGAGCCAATCTTTTAACTACAAAATTCGTGGAATATCCCATATACCGCCCGAGATAAAAGGTGAGGTCGAAAAAATATAAAAGACGGTTAAAAAACGCAGACTGAAAACGTATAATGTCTGCAGATAAGTACCTCCACTCCGTTGGAAAGTGCGCGCGAGCAGCAACGTTGCCGGTAAGCTGCTACCGTATTTCTGTCTCACTGTGTATAAGTTACGAGCAACGTGCTTCTCGCGGAACCCAGCAATTAACGTGATCTATCGCATAGATGTAATAACGCGCACTTCCACCGTGTTTTAAGTGTTTCGTTTCAGTAGCAGAAAAAATATGGCGGACGGCGCGAGTATCGAGTTGCTTGGCTTCCCTGTAGAACCTACCGACTCCTATCTCGTTTCTCGTTGAAAGAAAAAAAGAAGGTCATGAATTAACGATGGCCCGAGAATGATTTACCCCGACAATATCTCTTCGACGAACCCCCAGTGTGAAACATCGTGTGTAAGACTTTGATGATAAAAAATACATGGAGAAAAGTCACGATCACCCTTGAATCCAGACCGATTTACTTTTCCTCTTTTGCCAAATTATTTCAAGTGAAAATATTTTGACTCGAGCTAGATTCGTGGAGAGAAGAAAGACTTAGAAGTTTTAGATGAAAGTCTCATGTTTATGGTTGAAATTCTCGAACGGGGTACATGCCCAGAGTTTTGAGTCGGGTAAATTACCCTGGTAACGTACGGTAATATTGGTAAGTTACCGGGTAACTTACCCGACGTTCGTTATCGGCGAGAATTTATGAGAATTTATTTTTTTCTCCTTCTAAAAATTCCGTGAAGCGCATTTCTAACAACTACAACTTTGCTTTCATTATCCATTTTCTAAATGGATAAATAATAATAAATCCATTTGCTAAATTATTTTTATCTTCAAAATGCAAGTACAAAACGACATTCTTATTTCGTCCAGCCATTTGGATTTAGAAAAATGTTGATTTAAATGCTACTTAAAATGTTGAGAAGTTCCTCGTGTTTAAGAAAATTAATATATTTTTAATCTTCACCTTTATTGTTCAGGTTTGTCGATATGAATTGTGCCTGAATAGAAATACTGTGATTTTCAATATATTGTTTAAAATAATAGTAGGAATTGCCTGAATCCAATCAAATATTTTCTATTTAGTGAACCAAAGAAAAATTTCGAAAAAATATAGAAACTGCGGTATTATTGTATTCAGCTTTTTTTTTAAATGCGTAGAGGTACTAAGAACACCCTATCTTCAGTTTAAAAATATCACATTATTTAGTTCAAATAAAAAACTTTACTGAATGTTACATATGTGAACAGTTTTTGAAATAAATAATTATTGCTTATTTGATTCAATTATTTAAATTACTTATGTTTATTCAAATGTATTCATTTTATTTTTTGAAGTTTTTGCAATATTGTAAGAAAATTATACGGAGTGTTCTGGAAATTTTCTAAATTTATTATTTTAATCCTCACAAAGTTTTTCATATTTTAAATTTACCTAAATGGGCGCTGTTTATAATTTATTCTATAAGCACCAATATTATCTAATTAATGAATTTTTTAGATGTTAAACGGTTGTCGACCACTGTGAATGAATATTCAAGATGTTATAGTCAATTTTCGAACATTTGGTGTATTATTTATAATAACAAATATTGAAAAAATATACCTAATGATCGAAAATAAACTATAACATCAAGAACATTATCTAATTACTTTTTAAAATAACAAAAAAGCATTATAATTGAATATTCTCATAAATTCTCGATAAATTCTCGAAGCTTCGGTAACATACCAGTATGTTACCGGTAATATTACCCGATTTTAAATTACCGAGAATTTAAAAAATCTATACATGCCAAGTCAATTCGAACTTTCTTAAGACAAGAAGCATATCTGTAAGTCTGGGCGATGCCCATTTGATGACCGTCTACCTGTTCGCACAATAAGGGAAAATTATAGAAAAAAGTTTCCCCGAATTTCCCAACCTGAAAAATTCGGGAAAAGACCGTCATTTTTTGACAAAAATTACAAAATTGTACTAGAACTATAAAGAAAAAAGTTTTGTTTAGTGCAAGAGATCATATTTTATAGATTTTTTAGTGCTGAACTAAAATCTGCCAGCAAAAATAGCGTAGCGTATTTCCTTTCCGAGAAAAATGCGGTTAAATATGAAAAATCTAATATGGAGAGACAAGTCGGAAACATGATGGTAACTTAAAAAAGTTTATTATCTTTACGTTTTTAAGGTCGCTCAATCCAAATCGAACGTCATAATTTCAACAATAAAAATGGCGGATCAAATATGGTATAACAAAAGTTGGAAAAATTTAAGCAACTTTACAAAATTGTCCATATTTATGTTTTCGAGGTCTCTGAATCCAAATCTGATGTCACAATTTCAAAATAAAGAATTGTGGATCCAATATGGCGGAACAAAAATTGGTAAAATTTGGTCAACTTTACAAAATAAGTCATATTTACGTTTTCGTGGTCGCTGAATCCAAATTCGACATTAAAATTTCAAAATAAAAAATGATAGGACGGATTTATTGAAACAAAAATAAAATGCATTTGTTACATTGTTTCGTGAAGTTTGTCGCCAAAGATTGTGTTCGCGGTAACAGGATTATGTTTGAAACAAAAGAAAACCTTCTTAACCTTTACAACTATTATTTTACCACTTGACGTGGTCGGAGATTATATTGATAATTAAACTGTTTAAATAAAATAATATTGCGCATGAAGTAAGTACACTAAAAAAATTGTTTAATTCGTTAATTACCTGTCTCAAGATGAAAGAAATCATTTTGAAAAACATTCATTTTGTGATAATTCCTAAAAAATATGTTTCAGTGTAAATATAGAAGAAGAGAATGACGAAAGTGATGCGAGTTCCCTGAGTAATGGAAAGTTAAGCGATGATATAAATTTAAGTGATGAAGATTGATTAGAAAAGATGTTTAAGCGATGTTGTTTGTCTGAGTGATATAAATTTATAAAAATATATAATGTTAAAGGTGGTAAATGACATACTTCAGACCAAAAGAATTCGTTGTTAGATCCTTTATCCCATCGACGTTTCGAAAACTATCGTTCTCCTCATCAGGACAGTAAAATTTTATTGAGTAGAAAAGTTGATCCTCATCTTAATTCAAAAGGTTTCTGTTTCTCCTTTTTCATTCTTCTATAACATTTATCAAACAAATTTGATTTTAATTAAATATCACTTGAGTAAAAAAAGTGAGTTTAAAAATTGTAATTACTGTATTTACCTTCAAATCTTCTTTTTCCAGTTAACATTTTATATAATTCATGTTGCTTTTTTTAATAATAATTTAAAAATTGTGAAATTATAATTGTAAAGTTAATAATTTGGTTAGAAACGTTGAATATAAGTCAGAAGCATAACTTGCATTTTGCTCCATTTTTTCAAAGATAAAAGAGAAAAAGAAACATTAACAGAGACAGAAATAGCAATGCCGTATCATCAATTTATATCATAAGGTACTATAGTTTCTAAATAATTCTAATAACTAAAATTAAATGAAAGAATTAGAAAATTAAAAATTATTAACAATCATTAAACTATTTTAAAATTTTACATATTGATGTTGATAATTAATTGAATGTAAGTAAAAATTACAATAATGTAAAGAATTTAAGTAAAAAATTTCATCAATTTGAAAATTTAGAAAATCGAATATTCACAGTCTAAGTCGTCTATTGTTGTAATTTTGAAATAGAAAAATTTTGTTAAATTTGTTAAATTAAAAGTTAGATAACCTTATAATAACAAAATCATTCAACTAGATAAAAAAAATTTGTTTTAATTTAAAAAATTAATTTTTATTTAAATTAGTTACCAAATATAAATTTTATTAATTTTTTGAATTAAAGAATCCAGAATTATATTATATATTGGAAGATCTAAAATTATATTCAAGCATTCATTACTATTTTTCGTAATAAAAAACATTTCTACTATTAGTCTTTTAAATCATTAGGTTCATCATCTAAAACTGTAACATTTTCCCAATCAATTAAATGTCCAGTTTCAACCTGGTGTTTAGCTATCACTTTATGGTTTTTTGGATTTTGTCTAAAATTATCATGATGTTCTTTAATTCTGGTAGAAAGTAACCTACTAGTTTGGCCAACATAACATTTGTCACAATTCAGACATTGAATTTTATATACTACATCAGTAAATTGCAGATTATCTAATAAGACATTTCCTAATTTTATAAATTTATCAAGTTTTGAGTCAATTCTGAAATTTTTTGTAATATTAAAATCATTTAAAATCCTTTTAATTTCAAGAGATAAATTTCCATGATAAGAAATTGACAATGTTGGTTTAAAATTTGAATTCCTAACTTTATTTATATTGATTTGGTTAGATAAAGTATCTGTAATTGTTTTAATTTTATTATTAATATGTGTTTGAATAAATTCTGTTGAATAATTATTTAAATAAAGAGTTTTTTTGATAAATTCAATATTTGAATTGTGGAATGTTTCATGTGATAATTTAAGCGCTGTATCAATAAGATTTATAATTATAGAAATTTTATGTTGTATTGGATGGTTAGAAAGAAAATTTAAATATCTACCTGAATAAGTTTCTTTACGATACCAATCTGTGATGTTATTACCTGAGTCAGTTCTTATAACTTTAACATTTTAAAAAGGAATAGAATTATTACTTTCAATTTCATGTGTAAATTTAAGTCTTGGATGATAAGAATTAAATTGATTTATAACATAAATTAGTTTATTTTTCGTTAATATAATAGAAGTATCATCAACGTATCTAAAATATGTGTGTGAAGAAAAATTTAAATTTTTTATGACATTTGATTCTAAGTCTTGCACAACTAAATCAGCTAGGACTGGAGAAATGGGAGAACCCATAGGTGTTCCAAATATTTGTCTGTAAAAATTGTTATTAAATCAAGAGGTAAATTTGTATAGTTTTTTATGTTAATCCATCTACTTAAAATACTATTAATTACTAAATCAATTGGAACGTTAGTAAATAGCGAAGAAACATCTAGCGAAACCATGATATGATCAGGTGGAATTATTTTCTTAATTATTATATTTTTAAATTCAAGAGAATTTTTTACTTGAGATTTTGGTACTATTAAAGCTTTTTTTAAATGTTATTAAAAATATTGGCGTCATAAATGTCATAAACTATGTCATAAACTAAAATATCTTTGCGTAATATATCTTCACCTAAATATCCATTAATTCGCCAAGAATTTAACAATTTAAATGTTTTGTTTTTTAATTCTTTCTCAGGGTTTTCATTCAGTTTTTCATATGATGTAGTATCATTTAATAATTCTTGCATTTTTTTAACATATGATGGGAAATTAGTAATTGTTTATTAGAATTGACAAATGATTTTGTTTTATTAATATTGAGATATTGAGATTGATTATTGGAGAAAATAGGTAATTGAGATTAGAACATATGTCGAATAAATGTAACGTGTCTGTAACTACAATTTTATTCATGCAATAATTGTTAAAATAGAATTTGCTCAATATTTGTTCCTCCATATTGGATCAGCTATTTTTTATTTTGAAATGCTGACGTCAGATTTGAATTCAGCGACCCTAAAAACCTAAAGATAATAAACTTCGTTGAGTTACCATCATGTTTCAGACTTGTGTCTCTCCATATTGAATTTTTCATATTTTACCGCAATTTCCTCAGAAAGGAAATACGCTACGCTATTTTTCATGGCAGATTTGAATTCAGCATTGAGAACTCTATAAAATATGATGTTTTGCACTGAACAAAACTTTTTTCTTTGTAGTGCTAGTACAATCTTGTAATTTTTGCCAAAAAATGTCGGTCTTTTCCTGCGTTTTCCAGGTTGGGAAATGCGAAAACACTTTTCTCTATAATTTTCCCTTATTTTGCATTTGATAATCTTCAATATCGTTCAAATAACATCCATTTTGGTCAATTCGTTCGAGAGATATTAGGTTTTGAAAGTAAATGTTGCAAAATAGCCCACTGTGTGCCCCTTGCCAGCAGGGAGGTCATTTGCCGTAATAAGTTGAAAATTAGAATTTTTTTTTCAGCAATTGTTGTTAATCTCCCTATCATCAGAAATTTCGAATAGTCATAAAGCATTAAATCGACTGTTCCTACTTAAATAGTAATTAATACTCCGTTGACGCAGATTTTGGTTTATGTTAATACATTGTATCTGAAAATTCCGAAACTTGCAAATTTCAGGGCTCAGACTCTAATTCTAACAAAATATCACAATAGGATTCACGACAAAGAACGTAGATTTCGAATAAAATTTTCTTAAATTACTAATTGCAAAATAAAAAATCTTCATGATTTATATGTGATTCCTTATCAGTACAAACGACCTCCCTGGTGGCAAGGGTCAGCGACAACGTATGGCTATCGCTAAAATGGGCACTGCCCATAAGTCTGAATAAATCTAGCAAATTTCTTTTAGAGAAAACGCACTGTCTATGATTACGGAATTTTTCCTAACTCTAACCCCTTTTCCAGCTCGTTCGAGGTTAACGTTACGGAAAATTCCGTAATCATAGACTCAATAAACTATGGATCCCACCAGCAGTTTATAATAATAATAAATTAATACTAATTTATTTATTATATCAATTTTGATATTCTAAGCTGAAATATGTCATGTAAATTATTGTAAAAGTAATTTCAGACTACCCAGCCCAACATTCTCTCAGAACAGATGAAATATAGGGTGATTTTTGAAGAAAATAGTTCAATAATTTTTTTAAATAAAATTAATGTAGTTACCACATTTCTAAAACTTCGAGTCGAAATATAATGCATTTTCAACAAAATAGTGGAATTTTCTACCAAGACTGGTAACTTTACACTCAAATAGTTAAACTTTCAAACAAAAAAGATAAATTTTGAACATAGAATGCGAATTTTAAATCAAATAGTTGAATTTTCAACCTACGAAGATAATTTTTCAACCAAGTGATCGAATTTTCAAACACAAATGATCAAACTTTAACCAAAAACAGTTGCATTTTATAGTCAAATTTCTAAGCCAAAAAAACGAATCTTGCAGAAAACAGTGGAATTTCCAACTACAAAGATGAATTTTCAACCAAAAAAGATTACTTTCTCAGCAAAAGATTACTTTTGTACCAAAAGATGAATTTTCAACCCAAAAAGATAAAGTTTCTATCGAAAAAGACGAATGTTGAACAAAACAGTTGAATTTATGACCAAAAAGATAACTTTTTAAGAAATAGTAGAATTTTCAACAAAATAATTGAATTTTCAACCAAATAGTAGAATTTTTAACTAAACAAGATAAATATTGGATCAAAAATATAGTTTGACTTTTTAATTGAGAATAATGAACTTTCAACTATAAAGAATGAATTTTCAATTAAAAACGACGACTTTCTAACAAAAGATGACTTTTCAATCCAAAAGGATGGATCATCTATCCAAAAAGGCGAATGTTAAAACAAAAAGTTGAATTTTCGACCAAAAATATGACATTTCAACAACATAGTTCAACTTTCAACCAAGCATTTTAATTTTCTTTCAAAAAGAATGACTTTTCAACAATGTAGTTGAATGTTTAACAAAATAATTAAATCTTCAACTAAATGCTAGGATTTTTAATCAAAAGAGATGAGTTCTGAACCCAAAATATAATAGTAGACTTTTCAAATTTTTATATTTACTTTGAGTTTAATTTTAATATTTGATATTTTTAATAAAAAAGAACGAAATTTCTATTCGAAAACACGAACGTTCAATAAAGCAGTTGAATTTGGGCCACAAAATATGACTTTTTAACAAAATAGTTGAATTTTCAACAAAATTATTGAATTTTCAATCAAATTTGTATCTAGAAGAGATTAATTCTCATCCAAAAATACAATAGTAGACTTAACAAATAAAAATACTTAACTTTCAACCATAAAAGATACATTTTCAATACAAAAAGATGACTTATCTACCAAAAGATAAATTTTCAATCCAAAAGGACGGATTATCTATCCAAAAAGGCGAATGTTAAAATAAAACAGTTTGATTTTCGACCATATAGAGTAGAATGGGGTCAAATAGGTATGGGGGTACAATAGGTATATGGCATTATCTTTGCTATGTTATTGCAGAGGTCGCTCGTGTTGCGTGAATTAGATTCATGGTAGAGAACATCGTTGACGACTGTCATTTCGGCTGTCACCGTCGATCAGCTGTATTAGTTACGGCGTCGTTTATTTTTTCGCGTCTTGTTCTGCGAAAACGCATTGTCTTTCGTCCTCAGTACAGTACATTTAATCAATGTAAAAAATTTTCAAGTGAGTTTTATCTTACGTAAAAATTATTGCTGAACACGAGTTTTGTGTTGGTTTTTCGATATTTTTGGTTTAAAAAAAAATACAGACATCAACATGAAACATACGCTTGGGGGCACGATAGGTCAGCCGTTTGGGGACACTATAGGTCACTACTATAATGTAAATTTGAATTATTCACACAGGAAAATGGTGCGTAATTTTGTGCGAAAAACGCCAAAACGAAGTGAAAAATTCGTTAATTAATTAATTAATTAATTAATTAATTAAAGCAGCTGCTGAAAAAACACGTTTTTTAAACATTTCCTTCCGCGGTTTCATGATTTTTCACATCATTTGCCACTTCCTCATTTTCTTACCTGAATGACGTCAATGGATACCATTTATTATTTGTGTTATTAATTTTTAAATAATCTGCAGTATTCATACTCTTCAAATAAAAGTTGAACCGCTGCTTTTCTAGACGTGTACATTGTTTTATTTAACCTCGAATATAGTGACCTATCGTACCCCCAGATTTTAAAAACATCAAAAAAAAAGTACCTTCGCCTTATTGGATTTAGCTTGAAAAATATTTAGCCAGGCATAAAATCATTATTGCCAAAATGTTGCCAGATGTATAACCTTTCCAACGAGTGCTTATTTGTCAAAATCAGTGCAAAAACACCATCGCACGAGCTCGCCAAAAAAAACTGACCTACTTGACCCCACTCTACTCTATATGACATTTTAACAAAGTAGTTCAAGTTTCAACCAAGTTGAATTATCAACAAAATAATTAAATTTAGAACCAAATGGTAGAATTTCTAACCAAAAGAGATAACTTCTGAACCCAAAATATAATAATACACTTTTGATGCAAATCCTATACAATTTTTTGTAAAATTGTTGGCCATTTTGCGCCTATCAATTTGGCTATTGTATTTTTCATACATAATTTTTAATTCCATAATCATTTTGGAAAACTGTTCGAAGTTTTAAATTTCGAATCTTTATTACGAAATTTGCAATTAGCGACCCCAAAAGCCTCAAATAACAAATTTATATGTAAATCCCATAATTTTCTTTCTAAAATTGTACGCCTTTTTTCATCCAACATTTGTAATTTTGTATTTTTAATGCGAAATTCGCGATTAGCAACCCCAAAAACCGTTGACAACTTATTTTTATGCAAATCCTACATTTTTGTAAATTTCTACAAAATTTCTCATCTGCCATTTTGAATTTTGTATTTTTATTACAAAATTCGTAATCGACGAATTACAAACTTATCCAGTAACAAATTTTTATACAAATCCCATACTTTTTGTGAAATTGGCGATTATTTTAGACCCGAAGTTTTTATTACAAAACTCGTAATAATCGATCCCGAAAATCGTTGACTGTTGTATTTTTATTACAAAATTAGTAATCAGGGAATCCAAATATCTGTGATAAGATATTTTTATGAAAATTATATTTTTTGTGTGCGCTGCCATTTCGAATGTTGTATTTTTAGAAAAAAATTTCTAATTGGTGACTCTAAAAACCTTTAGTAACAAATCATGGCAGATCCGCCATTTTGTATCTGCTATGCTGAATTTTGGATTTTTATTGTATAATTCATAATCAGCGATTCCAAACACCTCCAATAACTAATTTTTGTGCAAATTTCCTATTTTTTTTCAATTTGCCGCTATTTTAGACCCGCCATTTTGAATTATATATTTTTATTACAAAACTCGTAATAATCGAACACAAAAACTTTTCATAACATATTTTTATGCAAAACCTATAATGTTGTCATAAAACTAGCCATAATTATTTATTTTTAATATGAAATTTTGAAATCAGCGCCCTCAAAATCCTTTACTAGCTGCATCTTATTATAATTTGAATTTGTTTTTGACCTTCTTATGTATTATCAAGATTCTGCTCCACTTTTTTGTGGAGTTAACTGATAAATTTGACTTAAAATGAGATTCATTTTTCTAACACACAGAAAATTTTTTCTTAATCAAACCCAAACCAATGTTATGGTATTACAATTTTAAGTATTCTTTTTTGCTTCAGTCTCAACCCTCTTCCTGTTATATTTAAAATTCTTTTTAATGCATAATGAATCGATAAATGTTTTAATAAAATGATGCCGCTCCGCGAAAATTATAGGAATAAATGTATTGAATTGATCAAATTTTATCATGTGAGCTTGGTTATGAGACATGTGTCCAATAAATCATGTATATTTATGGCGAGCTTTCATTATTGTCCCTTGTCAGTAGAAAAGAATTTTAGAATTTTTAATAAACTTGGCCAACAATGGACCAGGTAATTGACCAGGGGCTGAAAACAAAAGCTATCGCGCCTCTAATGAACTTTCTTGTATTGTATCCGGAATAAATTTGAGACTTGATTTTGCAAAATAGTATTAATTTTTTTTATTTTTCGGGATTATATCATCCTATTATAGATAGAAAAGTCTTTCTTTCATATTGTTTAATTGTTTGCTGCTTCCGTTAAAACTAAATACATTTAGCGAAAGCAGATATTAATGTAAATTTAATACTAATAATTTAACTTCATGTTAAAATAATATCACAAGTGACAATCGGTAAGAATCGTTCCAAGCTGATTCATTTAAACGTATTACTTTAATAGATGGAATTCAAGAAAATAATATCTGAGATTGGAAAGAGCGTTATTAAGAAAAATATAAGAGAAAGAATGTTCGAGATGAAAGCTGATATTTTCTGAAATTATGTTCTGCAAGATAGGGACGAAAAACCTTCTTAATTGTAACGCAATACTCAACTTTAACGACGAGTCGAAAAACCAGAGTCAAATTCCATCTCTAATACAGACTATCGATATTTTTCCATCGTCGCAAATTGCTTGGGTATCGACTATACAAAAATCTCAATATCGTTATTTGATATTATACTAATAGTAAGAAACCTTAAATTCTTTAACCTTTGGTCCTCAGCAGAAGATAATTTATATAATAATGGAAAATATCGCTATATTCCTTGTAAAATAAATCGTCCTTAGTTTAAAAAATGAGATAAAATTAGTTTTTAACTCTAACGTCTTGAATAATTGCTCAGTGGATGAAATATATAACCAAATGTTAATTGACATCCGACAATGTTGTGTAATTAATCTGAGAAAGAACTTCATAAAATTTGTAGGATTTTAAAATTACCATTATTTAGTTTTTCAAAACTTTTAATATTGGATACCTAAGGTTGGTTTCGATTGACTTCAACCTTAAAAAAAACCTCTATGTTTTTTTTCTGTTCAAACTTCTGGGATGTATCACGATCATATTGAGGCCAAAAGGGGAAAAAATTGCTTGGGCCCTATTTAAGAAAAATCAATTTTTGATTTTATTGAAGATGTTAATCAACATATTTTCATGAAAATAAATTACAAGTTGAATTTTATTGGCTCAAACCATTCAGTTTAGCGTACAAAAAGTAATACTGGGCATCAAAATTCACTTAAAAATTCTCATCGAACTTTGCATCGAAATTAGCACCTAAATTCTAATCCAAATTGTCATTGACGTTTTCATCGAAATTCTCATCAAAATAATTCTCATCGAAATTTGTATTGAAATTCTCATCGAAGTTAGAATTATAATTCTCATCAAAATTTTCACAGACATTCTTATCGAAATTGTCAGCAAAATTATTCTCATATAAATTCAAATCGAAATTCTCATCGAAAATCTCATAGAAATTATCATGGAAATTCTCATGGAAATCCTCATCGAAATAATTCTCATCCAATAAATTATCATTAAAAAAATTCTCATCACAATTCTCATTGAAAAATGATAAAATGACAACTGTTTTTGTAAAATGATGAAAATTTTATTTTCGCAAAAAGCCCAATTTCATTTTTTTTAGAAATAGCTGGTGATATATCTCGTGAGTTTTGTTCTTAACAAACCGCTGCTTCACACTGAACAAAATTATTTTGGAAAAATCTAATTTTTCC
>CAKNYM010049972.1:87475-108658 GCA_932195095.1 Andricus curvator | reverse complement strand
TGCTGCTACTTCACACTGAACAAAATTATTTTGGAAAAATCTAATTTCTGCATTTTTCACAGAAAGAACGCAAGGTACAACAAAATTTCAGATAATATGTTGCACATCCAGAAAATCTTTACAAAAAATAACTCTTGCTCTTTTGTGATCTTTTGCATCGCTTACGAGTAAAAATACAAAATTATATTTAAACAAAAAAATTCTGGTCTCGAAAATGATTAAGCCCCTTATAAAACTGATAGGATGCCCTTCTTATATAAGCAGAAACTGTAAACAAAATACAATAAAAAATAAAAAATGCAGAGCTTTCCAGAAAATCTATGATAGAAAATTCCACTACTTCGTTGAAAAGTCATATTTCTTGTTAAAAATTTGTTCTTTATTAGTTAAAAATTGAACTTTTTGATAGAAAAACCTTGTATTTTTTTTTTAATTCGTGTATTTTGGGGAGAAAATTAATCTTGTTTTTTCAATATTCATCATTTTCGTTGAGGAGCAAACTATTTTGTTGAAAATTCTCCTCTTAAAGTTGAAATCATCAAGTTGAAAATTATTTTTTTTTCTTATTGCTGAAAATTAGTTTTTCAAACTAGGAATTTAACGATTCCTTTTTTAATTTAAAATTCACTTATTTTAGTTGAAAATTCGACTGGCTCGTTGAAAATTCATTTTTCTTGATTAAAAAGTAAGTTTCTTATTGAAAATTCATCTTCTTCGGTTTAAAACTGAACTGTCTTCTAAAATATTCAAATTTTTTCAAATTTTGTTAAAAATTTGTCAACTGGGTAGAAAATTAAACTTCTTCATTGGAAATTCATCTATTTGGTTGAGGATTTAACTATTTTCTTTGGAACTTGTCATTTTTCGTTGGATTTAACTGTTTGATAATTCATTTATTTTCATTGAATGGTAATTTTTGACACTGATAATAATTCAACTGTTGCATTTTTGTATAACAACATATCTATTTTAGTTAAAAATTTAACTGCTTGGTTGATAATTCATGTATTTTATTGAGAAACCTTCTTTTAGTAGAAAATTAATCTTTCTGGTTGGAAATTCAGCTATTTGGTAAAAATGTAACTATTTTGTTGAACGTTTAATTATTTTTTTGAAAAAATAACTATTTAGAGAGTCATATTTTTGTGTCGGAAAATCAAACTTCTTGTTGAAAATGCGTCCTTTTGAATTGAAAATTCATTTCCCTTGGCTGAAAATGAACGTTATTCTCGAAAATTCAACTTTCCGGGATAAAAATTCAAATGTCTCCCAAAATTTCGTTGTTTTGGCTTGAAAATTCCACTATTTATATTATATATTATATTATATTGGTCTTCAATGTATCGAATCGAACTTAAATTGTATTTATTGACCAGAGGAGTGTCAAGTATTACAAAATCATTAAGAACCCCCTGGTATAATGACACTATGAGAATTTAGGGCAGAAGCCCAAGAACTGTTTTCTTCGATATACATGAAAATTTGGTTGAATTAAACAAATATTGGTTGATCCAACAAAGTATTTGATTGCCCCAATACAATTTTTTTGTTAAATCAACCACATACTCCATCTACCAGAATATTTGGTTGAAACAACCGAAAAGTGTAGTTGAGTCAACTAAATATTTTTGTCCATATAATAACCATTACATATATACATAGATTAGCAGTTCGAACTCGAAAGTTCATTGCCTCACTACCCGATTCGGGTAGTGTTTCTAGGTGGATATTTACTACCAATGTGGGCCCACCACACCCACGACGGGCCAACAGCACGCAGGTAATCCTGAACGGTTACCCATCCAAGTACTAACCGCGCCCAACAATGCTTAACTTCAGTGATCTTACGAGAACTGGTGTTTTCAGCGTGGTATCGTCGTTGGCATAATAATAACCATTAGGATGATTAAAAAAAAAGGTAGTATCTATACGGCAGGACATAAGCCAACTCCCCCTTCGCCTCACCAAGTCCGTACGTTTAGATTCGACCGTGTTATAAACATACATAAACGTACGGACTGTCAGGACGTGTAGACTCGGCCTAAAAAAATTATTTTTGAGTTTGAACTCAGACACAAACCTAAGTTGTACCTTTTTGGACGACAAATTTTACAACGAAAAAAAAAAATTCATTCCATATCTTCAAATTATTGAAATCAATTAACAAATTTCTTGGAATCTTTTAATATTTCCTAAAATATTTCAAATTCTTTGAAATCCTACGAAATACCTCACTGCTTGTGAAAAAATTCTATGAAAGCCACTAAAATATTATAAAATCCCGTGAAATTCTAAGATGATATTTCTTGGAAAATGTATTAAAATACATTGAGAGCTTTAAAATCCCTTAAAATCCTCGGTAAATCTTATAAGATCCTGTGAAATCTTTTAAAATATCATAAAACCTTATAGGCCCTGTAAAATCGTTCCACAGCTTCCGAAATTCTAGAAAATTCTTTATCCTAAAATATTTAAAATGCTTTGAAATCCCTTCAAATGAAATTAATTAATAATTCCTTGGAATCTTTTAAAATTCCCTAAAATATTTCAAATTAAAAGCTCTTAAAATGCCTTAGAAGTTTTAAAAATACCCTAAAATCTTAAAAATCCCTTCAAATTATTGAAATCTATTAAAAATTTCTGGGAATCTTTAAAAATACCCTGAAATATTTCAAAAGAATTCAAGACACTTTAGAAATAGGTATAGACCTGAATTGAATAGTGATTAACCCATGAGTTAATTTACTGAAAGAAAAGTGACAAATGTGATCTTTTCATTTAAAAAAATGACCAAAAAGTGATTTGAGAAAAAAGTGACTAATAGTGACTGTGTGGCAGCCCTGATTATTTTTTACAGTTACTTCATACAGAAATTCCCTGATTTTTCCTATTTTTTTCAAAATGCTTGACTCTTGGAAGCTTTGATCTTTTTATGAATTGGTTTAAAGTTCCATTATGGGCTGCAAATAGGGTACCATAGAGACCATATCTTGAAAAAAGGGTACTTTAGGGACCTTGACTGAATATAGGGTACAATAGGGGATATGGGACCGGTCTGTGAGGCCTTTTATTTAAATTAAAAAATGCCCATAAATCAGGATAATTCTATACATTTCAAGCAGTATATAGATAAAAATTGTTACCACTTGCTTTTTCCTTATATTATACTTTAATGCTTATTTAGACCCTAATAACCATATTCTATAGTAGAAGCAACAAAATTTTGTTAATTCAATTTAATTATATTCTGAGTGCAAGAGTATTGCGAAATCAGGAAAACAACCCTTTATATTTTGCAGAGGAAATTCCAGGCGGAATCGACTTCGTCGATAATTGTAACTGAATATATGGTAGGATAAACCAAGAAGCGTGTTCAGTAATACAGATACAACAGCGGCACACCGAAGGTTTGTTCTAACAATAATTATGTTAATTGGGGCACATTCTGTTTCCATTAGTTTGCCGAGCCCGACGCGGCCGCGTGAAGGTAACTTCGGTTCCCCCTTCGGGAACTTGTTTTACGAAACGTTTGTAAAGGGGTTGAATTTCGCTTAATTCAGCCGCAAGCAACCCACTCACCCAGCACCCTCCCCACCTACTCAATTTCCCAGTGTGCGCCCGCACACCATCAAGCTGCGCAGACAATTTATTAATATGCGGGATAACCCTTTCAAACTTTGGCGCTAATACCGCGTGATATATCGCTTCCACGATAATTATGTGAGTTACGCGGTCAAGCAAGAAACTGCTTTTTAATGAAGCGAACACCGCAGAATTACTCGACGGTTCACGCTACTTGCTAAAAAAAAACTATCTCAGATTTTTTTTCTGTTTATTACTTTCGTCTTTTCTGTAATTAAGGGAGTGGATGATTAAATTTTTGTAAGGTGATGCATCAGGCTTTATACTAGTCAATTAATTTCGGTGAACTGATCAACTACAATTGAAATGGATTTTCTACACAAATCAAATAGACTTTTCGCGTTCTGTTATCTACGCTTAGAGGCCATCCATAAATTAAGTCACAGTTTTTTTTGGGGGAGGGGAAAGAAAAAATACAGTGAAGTCTCACTTATTCCAAGCGCCGAGAAACGTAAACATTTGGATATTCCAAGTCTGCATGGGCCCCCACTTCTACCGCGAGTCGTGGGGTGATTTTGTCAAGTGACATTCATTGGCTGCCCCTGCCTTGTATCGATGGGCGCGGTGGAAGCATGTGTGCATACTCGCAACAAACGAGGGCTTCCCGTTTTTCGGGCCTCTTTTTAATTTGTCACCCAGTAACGCGCTCAAGACCGCACAGGGACAGTGGCGGGAGATGAAGGGGCTTCACCACTTAGAATATCCGAGGAGAAGAGACTTGGAATAAGTGAGCCTTGGAATACATGAGAGTTTACTTCAGTACGATCTGTTAAAGGAGGAAGGGGATATATACTGTTACGTGATATTTCTAACAAATAAACCTTAAAGGAAATCCATGTATCCAAAATTACAGTATATAACGTTGAAGTTCACAGGCCTCACAGACCTGTCCCTATATCCCCTATAGTACCCTATATTCAGTTAACGTCCTTAAAGTTCCCCTTTTTTCAAGATTTGGTCCGTATCGTACCCTATTTCACTTTTCTTTCAATAAATCAACAAATGGGTTAATCACTATTCAATTCAGGACATATTTTTAAAGTGTCTTGAATTCTTTTGAAATATTTAAGTGTATTTTTAAAGATTCCGATAATTTTTTAATAGATCTTAACAATTTGAAAGGATTTTTAAGATTTTAAAATATTGTTTAAACTTCTAAGGCATTTTCAAGAGCTTCTATTTTTAAATATTTTAGGGAATTTTAAAAGATTAGAACATTGCGCACTAATTATTACCCTTCATTAAGAATAAAATCTACTAAGTGGAACTACTTTGCTACAATTTGACGATTTTGTAACATTTTTTAAATTTATTTTTGAACTGAACATTTAGCTATTCTATGTTTGGTTTGAAATTTATCTTCTGCAGTTGAAAATTCAACTATTTGTTTGAAAACTTCTGTATTTTGTTGAAGCTTTGTATTTTGTGGTAGAATATTAATCTTCTTGGTGACTAATTCACCTTTTTGGTTGAAAATTCAACTATTAGGTTAAAAATTTCATTCAAAATTAAAATATTTGTTTAAAAATTCATGTAGTTTGCTAAAAATTATTCTTTTTTGCTAGGATATTAGTTTTTCATTGAAAATTAGTTTTTTTATTGAAGATTAATTTTTTAAACTAAAAATCTAACTACATTTTTGTCGAATTTTTGTTTTGATAGACATTTAATCTTTTTGATAGAAAATTCATTTTTTTGGTTGTAAATTTAAGTATTTGGTTGAAAATTTATTCTATTTGCTTAAAAACTTATTTCTCAGACTGAAAATTAAATTATTCAATTTTTTGTCGAAAAATGATCTTTTTTATTTGAAAATTTCATTAAAAATTAGAATATTTGGTTGAAAATCCGTATGGTTTGTTAAAAATTATTCTTTTTTGGCCGAAAATTAATTTTTTTGGTTAAAATTTCATTTGTTTGGTTGAAAATAGGTTTTTTTATTGAAAATTAATTTTTTGAACTATTTAATTTTCGTCGAAATTTCGTTTTATAGACATTTTATATTTTTAGTTGGAAATTCACTTGTTTGGTTGAAAATTTAACTATTTCGTTGGAAATTTATTTTATTTGGTCAAAAACTTATTTCTCTAACTTAAAATTAATCTGTTCTATTTTTGTTTAAAATTTATCTTTTTTAGTTGAAAATTCATCTATTTTGTTGAAATTTTGTCTTTTTTTGGTAGCAATATTACCTTTTTGGTTGAAAATTGAACTATTCGGTTAAAAAGTTATTTTTATGATTGAAACTGCATCATTTTAGTTAAAAGTTAATTTCTTTGGTTAAAAATTCTTTTTTCTTTTTTGTTGACAATAAATTTTTTATCAATAATGTAGCTATTTTATTTTTGCTAGAAAATTGATCTTTTTCAAATAAAAATTCACTTATTTTTTTGAAAACTCGTAATTCCCTGAAATTTTTTTATTTATTTCAATAGTTTGAAGGGATTTCAAAGACTTTGAAATATTTTTAGGTATTTTAAGATACCAAGGCATTTTCAAGAGAAATAATTTGAAGGGATTTCCAAAGGTTTTAATAATTTTAAGGGATTTTAATAGTTTAATGGATTTCAAAGAATTTATTCACATGAAGTGAGGAATTTCGTAATGTTTCAAAGATTTGAAGAGATTTTCAAATATTTTTTGCAATTCATTTGGAATTTGCCCTGAATTCTTAATAATTCATCCTGGATTCTTTTGAATTCTTCTAAATTCACTCAATTTTACTCAATTCAGTGGATTCTTAAAAAGTTTTTGTTTAATTCATCTTGAATTCTCTAAAACTCGCCTTAAATTCTTAAGCATTTCATCAAATTCTTTTAAATCCTCCCTAATTTTTTCTAAACTGATTTCAAACTTACTCAATTCAATTAATTTTTTCATATTTCTGAATTTTTTTGAATTCAATTGATTTCTTTCTAAATTCAGCTTGATTTTTTATGAATTTCATCGAATTCTTCTTATTTCCCTTGAATTCCACTCAATTCTTTTAAATTGGTTCGCAGTCATTAGACACTTTTTTGGTTATAAATTAGTAGAGTTTTCAATATTTGAAGAAATTTGAAATTATTTTTTGGAATTCACCCTGAATTCTTTTAAATTCTTTGGAATTCTCTTGACATTTTTTAGTTCACTTGAATTTTACTAAATTAACTCAAAGTTCAATAAAAAACTAAAAAAAATATATAATATAATATAATAATAATAATATTATTGTTATATATAATATAATAATATAATAATTTAATGTAAATATAATATAATAAATAAAAATAAATAAAAAACTTGAATAAAACATAAATAAACAAAATTAACTTAATTCAATGGATTTTTAAAATTTTTTTTAAAGATTTCATTTAATTGATCCTGAAGTATTTCAACCTCGCCTAGAATTCTTAGCCATTTCATCATATTCTTTAGAATTCCCTTGAATTTTCCTAAGCTTATTTCAAAGTTACTGAATTCAATGAAGTTTTTTCGTAATTTAAATTGTTTTCAATTCATTTGAATTTTTTCCAATTCACCTTGAATTTTTATGAATTTCATCGAATTTTTCTCATTTACCTTAAATTCCTCGTAAATTTATTCCAATTTCACGGAAAACAATAGAATTTTGTGGATTTAAAATTTTTTTTCAATTAATTTGGATTCTTTTGAATTTAACTTAAATTTCTTTTAAATCTTATGAATTTATTCTGAATTTGTAACCCTTTGAGCGTGAAAAAGTACCCTATAAGCGTGACAAAAAGTACCCATTGATCCCTACATTTTATCCCATAGGGACTGTGAGGCCTGAGTTCAGTAACTTTACAATAGAAGATTGTAATAATTTTATGAAGACTTCATATCGATTTAATTAGATTAGTATTTTTAGTTTTGTCCAACATTCTGTAAAAAACTATTCATAAAAATGAATTTTCTTCACAGTTTTTGTAATTAGTACTACCCGCAAAATCGATGAACGTTTTGTGAGATTATCTGATTAGGCTGAGATTTTTTAAATGGTTCCAAGGAATTTCAGAGGATTTCCAAAAATTACTAAGGATTTTCAAGGGATTTTAACAGATTTCATGGAATTTCATGAGATTTCAAGGGATTTTAAAGGCTCTCCAAACAATATTTCAATGATTTTTCAGACTCTCAAAGGATTTCATAGAACTCCAAAAACTTGAAAGGAATTTTAAGAAATATCAGATCTGATGTAATTTCACGTGATTTCTAAGATTTTTATAATATTTTAATGAAATTTCAAAGAACTTACTCACAAGAATTAAAGGATTTCAAAGATTTCAAGAGATTTTCAAATATTTTAAGGTAATTCCACAGATTTTTTTATTTTAAAAAAAGGTTTTAAGATTTTAAGATATTTGAAAAAGATTCTAAAAAATTTCAATAGATTTCAACGGATTTTAGGATATTGTAAAAGATTACAAGAGCTTTCAAGGGCTTTACAAAAGTTTGAGAAATTTTTAAATATTTCAAAGGATTTATAAAATTACATGGAATTTCCAAGAATTTCAATGATTTAAAGGGTTTAAAAAAATTCTATGCGGTTTTAAAGAATGTCGGAAGATTTGGAATGATTGTATTGGATCTACAAGTTTCCAGGATATTTTTAAAAATTGGAAGAGATTTTTAAGAAATTTTAGTGGCTTTTAGCAGATTTCCGAGGATGTCAGTAATTTTATGGGATTTGGAAGGCTTTTAATATGGTAATTCAATGAATTTCCCAGGATCTCAAAGAATTTAATAGGACAGGGATTTCAAGGAATTTCAAGAAATAGCATTAGATTTCATATAACTTCACAAGATATCGTATTATTTCAAGGAATTTTCAAGACACTAAAATAATTTCAAGGGAGTTTAAAACATTTCAAAAGATTGAAAATATTGTAAGGTATCTCACAGGATTCCAAGGAAGTTTCGGTAGATGTAGAAAATTTCAATTAATTTCAAGGATTTTAAATAAAGCTTTTAAGGGATTTAAAAAAATTTACTTCAATTTTGAAGAATCTCCGAAGATTTGGAAAGACGTTACATGATCTATAAGATTTCAGGATGTTTTTAAAGATTTCAAAAGATTTGAACGGTTCTTAGCATATTTCTGAGGATTTGATTAATTTTAAGGAATTTTGAAGGCTTTCAATAAGGCAATTTAATGGATTTCCCAGGATCTCAAAGGATTTCATAGGACTTCACTTATTTCAAGGGAGTTCAAGGAATGCCATTAGATTTCATGTAACTGCAAGGAATTTTATAAAATTTTAAGTAATTTTCGAAACATTTAAAAAATTTTAAAGTATTTCCAAAGATTTGTAAAAAATTTGAAAGTTTGGAAAGAATTTTAAAGATTTTAGGATATTTCAAGAGCCCCAAGGAATTACAATAGACTTTTAGAAATTTGAAATTATTTTTAAGATTTTAGGGTATTTTAAAGGATTTCAAGAAATTTTCAAGGGCTTTAAAAAATTTCAAAGGATTTCAAAGGATTCCAAAGTATTGAAAATATTTTTAGGTCATTTTAAAGGATACCAAGAAAGTTTCAAGAGATTTGAAAAATGTTCAGGAATATCATTAAATATCATGTAACTTACCGCGATTTTATAACATTTGAATGAAATTTCGAAAAATTTATTCACAAGGATTGAGGGATTAGAAATGAAAAAAATGATGCGCGGTACCATTTTTTAAAATGTACAAATTTTAACAAGAAAGTGAAATTAACTAAGTTCAGAAAAACATTTTCTTTGTGTACAAAAGTAAAATTTTCGGAATACTCAAATTCAAAAACCAGACATAACACATTAACTGATTTCAAAAAATATAACTTGTAATTTCAATTCTCTAATTTGTATCAATCGAAAAAAAAATTGTAAGCTAGAGAATAACTCTGAACTTTTTCCAATACATTGAGTGATCAATCTGATTTATTTGAATGTATTTTTTAAACCTTTTGAATAAAAAAATAAAAAAGTAGGTGCCACGCGCCTACAAAAAAAGGTTTCGCAGCTTATTAATAAATTAATTAGCTAATTAAAACTTCCTCATCCCACACTTTCGCTCCCCTACTCCTCCTACATTCCCCTACTTCCCCTTTTGACCTCTACTTCACCTCCCCACACTTCACCCTTCACTTTACACTCTTCACCAACGCCTTCCTCCACTACTTCCATACTCTCCGCACTTCCCAGCTAACACTCCTCTTCTCCTACCTTCCTTCCCGAGCTCACACTTCCCCTTCCCTACTCACTCGCACTACCCTACTAGTCCAACCCTCACTTCCCCTCACTAACTTCCCTCACTTCCAATCATGTCCCCTACTTCCCCTCACACCAATTTACCTCACTTCCTCTAATTCCGCCTTACTTCTCCTAATTCACCTCTAATTTCCGCCACTTCTGCTCCGCTCATTTCTCCACACTTCCCCTAATTCTTCACCCCTCATTTCCCCACACTTCCCATCCTTGGAAAAAAGTACGGAAGACGGACGGACACTTGGCCAAAACTATAAGGGTTTCGTAGTCACTTACCGAAAATATTTGTGCTGCGCTCAACGAATTTCCGTGAACCTAGCCGCCTTTTTCCAGCTCCCCTGGGCTCACCAAAAATATTTGTTCTACGCTCATGGAATTTCGGTGAAATTAGACACGAACATAAATTAAACGTAAAAATGATCGACGCAGAATAATTGTGACTTTTTCCCCTATGCCCGATATTTAAGAATGAAAATCTCTAATTAAAGTTACTCCTACTCACTGCTTATAGTTTTAATTTTATTTTCATTAATGTTTAGGGTTTCTTTCGGGTGTCCGTCCGTCCGCTCGCCGTACTTGCTTTCAAGAAGAGGAAGTGAGGGGAACTCCTAACTCACAACCCAGGAAACTCAGGGAAGTGAGGGGAAATGTGGGGAAAAGTAAGTTGAAATCTAGTACAGAGAAATTGAGGGAAACTGTAGGGGATGTGAGGAGAGGGGGAAGTATATGGTGGAGAAGTCGAGGAAGGGAGAGGAAGCGAAGGTTTAAGTTTGGAGAGGGGAAGTAGGGGAATTTAAAGGTGTAGGGGATGTAGCAAAAGAAAAGTATGGTAGGGGGAGGTATCAACAACTTATTTACTTAATTGGCCACGAAACCCTTTCTTGCAGGCGCAAGGCGGCAACTTTGACTAATTTTTTTTGTTACTGATGTTGTGATTTTATCAGCAAAGAAGGAAGAAAGGGAGGAGTGAAGCAAACAAGCGAAAAAGCTATCACAACTGTTGTCGGCGATTTTGCTGGGTAGGTATAGGTAGTCATTCCACCCCACTTGGCACTCGAGGATCGTAAAACATGGGCTGAGGATGAAGGTGATCGGCGTATGGGGTTTAAACTTTACGACTTTACCCACTTTGCATTAATCGCTTTCGTAGTTAATGGATAACTTCTTCATATAACATTAATGAAACAAAACAGACCCGGATAAAAAACATGTTTAAAAAAATGTCCCGCTAAAGTCTTGGGCTTAAAACAAATCACCACGAAATTACTCATTTTTCCAAAATTTTAAGTTGAATTTGAGTTTTGATATGAAGGTATCGACTGGTGTAGTGAAATAGTTTTTCGTCGATGGAATTACAGTTTTTGATTTATTATTCTAAACCAAAATGGTTATAGACTTTAGCTGCGAAAAAAATTCCTCTCTAGCTCCGCTGGGATACGAACCCAGGTCAACAGATTGCTGATCTGGTGCTCTAGAATCAAAAAATTATTGGATCTCTTTCCCCTCTGTAGCTTATTGGTTCAGAGCACCGGACCGGCTAAAGTTACAGCTAAAGAATCTAACCATTTTAGTTTAGAATAATTTTCAGTTAAAATCAAAAAGTTGACAATATTATGTCCCTGGAATATTATACGCTTGTGTTTGGAAAAATAATTTTTTTAATTACAGCGTTTTAATAAGCGTATTTTCTCTTATTATGCAAATAATTTTTATTTTTCTCCAGATAAAAATAAAATCGATTGAATATGCATAGGGGAGACCACCCTACAGTAGATAATGATACTGCAGTAGATAATTATTAATTATAAGCACAATTAACAGTGAAATCATTAATTTTAATATATTACCACGTATCATGTCTTAACTATTAATTGCATTAAATTTATTATTTTACATGCATTAATATTTTCAATTGAGGATTATACTGTAGAATCATTATCTACTTTGGAGTGGTCTTCCCTAAATGTCATTTTCGTTTCCAATTACAGTTGTAGACTTGAAATCACTTTTTAAAATGTATATATGTAGTTAATACTAATAAGTTATTTAGGTATATAGAAATCTGATAAAATCCTTTAAAAATCCTCTGGAATCTTTTAAAATATCTTCAAACATTATAGTCCTATAAAATCATACCATATCTTCCGAAATTATGGGAAATTCTTTGAAACACAATGCAAATTTATTTAGTTCTCCAAAATCATTAAAATTTTGGAAATTCCTTAACATTTTTTTTAATCTTTTGAAAATACCTTGAAATCTTTTGAAATACCCAAACATTTCTCAAATACTTTGAAAACCCTTTAACTTATTAAAATCCCTTGAAATCTTCTAAAAATCTTGAAAATTCCTCGGAATTCTTAAAAATACCTTCGAATCTTTCAAGTCAATTGCAATCCCTTTAAATTATTAAAAATTATTCCAAATTTCTTAGACTTATTTTGAATATCCTCAAATCTGCAACAAATTTCATCCCTGGAAATAACTTAAAATATTATAAAATCTCTTTAAATCTTCATAATCTAACGAAATCCCTCAACTCTAGTGAATATTTCTTGAAATCGCTTGAAATATTTTAAGTCCTATGAAATCCTTTGAATTTAATTTTGTTGTCAAAAAGAGTTGAATTCATCCAAAAAGTCGGATTTTCAACAAAATGGTTGAATTTTTAATCAAACAGTTTAATTTTCAATCCGAAAAATTGAACTTACAAAAAAAAATCATTTCCAACCTAGTAAATGAATTTTCGACCGAAGAGATGAAATTTCAACTAGAATAATAAATCCTTATCCAAATAAATGAATTTTTAACAAATTAGTTCAACTTTTAACCAAGTAGTTTATTTTTTAACCAAAAAATATGAATTCTCACCGAGAAATGTAATAGTCGATATTTCAACTATAAAATATTTTTATTTTAAATAAAAAGAAATGAAATTCTTCAAAAAAATATGACTTTTCAACAAAATAGTAAAATTTTCAAACAAAATGAATGAATTTGTAACAAATTACTTTTGAATTCAAGCAAAAAAAAACAAATGTTTAACATAATATTTCAATTCCTAAATAAACAAATTAATTTTCAACTAAACAATTGCATTCTTAAAAGAAAAGGTGAATTTTCTACTGAGAGAAGAATTTTCAAACGTTTTTTAAATCGACTCGAATTATTCCTAAAAATTTGACAAATGTTTGAAAATGAAAAAATTGCCTAATTTTCCAATTTGTTTGAAATTGTTTGAAATATATTCAAATTTTTGATTATTTTTTTATCTTTTCAATACTTCTAATCCTCATAAATATCTTTTGAAATTATTCTAATGTTTCATAAATTTGTTGAATAATTTTGCATACATTTCTAAACCTTCTAAATATCTTTTAAAATCATTGCATCTTTCGCAGAATAAAAAAAAATCTGCATAATTAGAAAAATTGTCTTAAAATTTGCCGGATTCTTTTTTGATAATTTTGGAAATCTTTTGAAATATTTTCAAATGATCTCTTAAAATTAATTTTTTTAAATAAAAAATCGGTTTTTACGCTTAGTGGAAACCCTCCATTTTCACTTTACAACTAACGTGAATTTCGGGGAAGTGAAATTGCAACTGAAAAAGTTACATAATCATCCAAGCACTTGCATGCTGTTATGAGAAAAATTACGCAAAAAATATTCTAAATATGCTTTTGAATAGCACTTAAAATTAGTGCTGATTTATATAATAATTTTTACTTAAATTATTATTATTATAGTATTATAAATTATTATTATAAATAATTATAACCAATTATGTTTAGGAACCTTTGCGGGATTGCATTGGGGCTACTCTTCCATTTGTAAAACTAGTGAAAAAAATATTTGTTGAATGTCGGAACACGATTATTGTTAGCCCCGCTTATTGTATGGCATTCTGTTTCAACAACCTAGAACTGGCTTATTCGTTTTGTGATAATGGAGCGAAGCAAATTGAAATACGTTACGTAACGAGATTACTTGCGTTCTGTTTCGAATGCTTAAGCGGGTTTTAGATTTACAATGAATCCCTTTCTGACGTAACTATTTGTATCGTTAAATGGGATGAAATCGGCTGAAAAGGGAAAATTTTCATCGATAGCGAGCAACATCAAAATAGGTTATTCAATACTAACAAACTACAGTCATTCAAATTGCGTAATGAACGGACTTTGTATTTCAGAATCCGTCAGTACACGTTTTTCTGCATTACGTAGGAATTTAAAAAAAATTTTAAGAAAAAATGTAATAGTTGATATTTGAATTCTCAACTATTTTTTTTTAATAGAAAAACAGTTGAATTCATCCAGAAAAGACATATTTTTAATAAAATACTGAAATCTTCAAACAAAAAATATTAATTTTCAACCAGATGTATTTTGTATAAAAAAATATTAAATATTTCTCAAAAGAGACGAATATTCTACAAAAAAATTCAATCTTTCAGTCGGTAAATATGAATTCTCCACGAAAGAAATAATTGTCAAACCAAATAATTCCATTTTGAATGAAATACATGAATTTTCTATCAAGAAAATTAATTTTTAACCAAAAAAGACAAATTTTTAATTAAAATGAATCTTCCATCAAAAAAAATACTTTTTAACAAAGTAGTTCAACCTTTAACCGAGTAGTTGCATTTTTAACAAAAAAGATGAATGCTCAACAAGAAATGTAATATTTGACATTTTAATCCAAAAAAATTTTAATTTTAAATCAAAAAGAGTTGAATTCATAAAAAAATCAAGAATATATTTATCCTCGACGAAATAAGTCAATTTTTAACAAAGTAGTTTAACTTTTAACCAATTAATTAAATTTTCAACTAAAGAAGAAGAATTTTCAACCTGAATATGGTAGTTGATAATTAAACTAAAAAATATTTCTAATTTTGAAGCAAAAAGATTTTAATTCATCCTAATATACCAATTTCCAATAAAATAGTTGAATCCTCAGCCAAAAAAGATTGTAATTTTATACAAAAAATTGATAATTTTAATTAAAAAAAGATGAAAATTCTATCAAAAGTGAGCAATTTTCAAACCAAAAAGACGAATTCTTAACAAAATTGATGAGTTTCCATCAAACAAGATTTTTCATTTCAGAATTAAAAAAGTTTAGACAAAGTATAATTTCAAGAAAAAAGTATTTTTTAATACTAAATACAAAATTCGAATGAGTATTCATTTTTTAATTTGCTTTGTTTATTTGCTTCGAAGTTATATTAATATAATCTTCCTGGGGTTTTCAAGAAAATTCAAAAGGTTTTTGAAGATTTCAGATATATCGGAAAAAGTACATATATCTAGTTAATTTTATGAGAAATTTTTTTATTTCACAGGATTTTAACGAATTTGAGGAAAAATTGGAGTATTTTAGAAGATATTTAGAGCTTTTTGACGTTTAGGAAAAATTTGAGAATATTTTATAAATGTTTGGAAATCTTTCAAAGTTTTAGAATATTTGTAATCTCTTCAAAATTACAAAAATTCCTAAATATCTTCTCAACTGACTCGAATTATTACTTAAATTGTTTTCCAATCTTTCGGATTCACTTTTGACAAATTTGAAATTTTAGGAATTTTTTTTTTAATTATTTTGAAAACTTATAAAATCTTCAAAAAACTTTATAAATTTATTACGAAATCTTCAAAAATATACATTTTGTTTAATGTCTTTTGAATTTTTTTTAAAACTTCTAAATATCTTTTAAAATGACTCGAATTTTTCCTAAAATTTAAAAAAATGTCCGCAAAATTAAAAAAATTACATTCAAATCTTTCAGATCCTTTTTTGATAATTTTGGAAATGTTTTTGAATGTTCTGAAACATTTTTAAGTATCTCCTTAAAATAAATGTTATAAAATTAAATATCATTTAAAATTTTCCGAGAAATCTTAGAACATGCTTTTTAACCCTTTCAAAATTCTTGAAAAGCTTCTAAAATTTGTGTTACGAATGTTTAAAAATGTTCATTTTGCACTAAATAAAATTATCTCTGTATCCTTTCAAAACTTCTGAATATCTCCTAAAGTTATACGACGTTTTTCTACAATTTTGGAATCCTGAAAAATTGACAAATTTTGCTTGGAAATCTTCTACATTATTTTCCAGAATTCCCACCCCCCCTCCCCCCCAGTAACCGAAGTTGTGGTGGGACTGACGTTACAACTAGACTCTCCACCATACGACGAATCACTGCTTAACTTGGATATGATTTCGACTCGCAAAATAAATCTCGCGAATAAAGGTGGTAGTTGGGTGTAAAGTCTAAACAAAGAATAATAACAACAATAAAATAGCCTCGGAATGGACTGAAACTTTGATTGACGAAATGCATACACACGGTAAACGTAAAGGTCGAGTTTCAGGCGATGAATGGAGACTCGATATTTGGAATGCTAAAGGAGTGAATGCTCTTAAGGTAAGAGAACTACGAGAAACTATGCACGTGAGGAAACTAGATATTTTATGTGTACCTGAGACGAAGAAAAAGGGTTGCGAAAGTAAAAACATAGAAAATGGGGTGTTGAAAGGCGGTTTTGAAATATGGTCAGGAGTAGGTAGTAAATCACATGGTATTCAAGGGGTCGCTTTGATTATGAATGGAAGAGCAAGACAGCATCTCAAAGATCATGATTTTGTATCTCCCAGATTTTTCTAGGCTAAAATGAAGGTAGGAATCAGAAGATAATTTATCATAGCGTGCTACGCCCCAGTTGATAGTGATCCGAGTGAAGTCAAAGACGCCTTCTGGGACACTTTAAATGATACAATAAGTACTTGCGATCAAGGTGAAAGAATAATTCTGCTAGGAGATATGAACAGATGTGTCGGGGTCCAACGTCAGGATACAGATACAGAAAGGGTGCTAGGTAAGTTTGAGGATCCAACAACAAAAAATTATAACGGGGAAAAATTAGTGAGCTTATGCTTAGAGAAGAGCCTATTTATTACAAATACTTGGTTTCGACATAAAATGATCCACACGTACACCTGGTGTAAAGGAAATAACCGCAGTATAATTGACTTCGTTATTGCGGATGAAAGACTAAGAGAACTAGTAAAAGATACAAGAGTGATGAGGGGTTCCGAATGCAATACTGATCATTACCTTCTAGTCTCAAAAATAAATTTAGGGCGGGGATGGAGAAGAAAGAGAACAAGAAACGAAACAAACGCGAATAAAGATTGAAAATTTACAGAAACTGGAAATGCGAATAGATTTTCAGAAAAAGATAAACGAACGCACTGATAGGGCAACTTGGGAGGCGCTTAGACGCAATGAAGGTATAGAGGATGCATGGACTATGTTACGGGATATCATTGTTAAAACTGCGACCGAAGTGTGTGGTACGGCAGTGGTAGGAAGAAAGTCTGGTGATGCATGGCAGAATGACGAAATGCAGGCAGCTTGGCAAGAAAAGCAAAAAGCGTACAAGAGACCATTAAACATCACAGGTCTCAGCGATGAGGAGGGAAATAGACTTGAAAATGATTACAGACGCAAGAAGAGGGAAGTTAAAGGACTAGTCAAAGAAAGTAAAGATAAAATCAGAACAGAAGAAGAGAAGAAAATACAAAACGACTTTGAAGGAAGCATAAAACTATTATTTAAAGAGATTAAGGGAAGTAAAAGTACAGAGTTTATCAGCATGAGAAACAGCAAAGGTGAAATGCTATATGATACAGACGGGATAGTAGACGCTCTAAAAGACTCTTTTAAAGAATTTTTAGGAGGTGAAGATATAGGAAAACAGAACTGCGACATAGAACATAATGCATTAGAAAACCGAATTGAAAAAGTCTGTGTCACTGAGGTTAGAGATATAATTAAGAACTAAAAAAACGGTAAGGCTGCTGGTGTAGACAGTATTAGCGCTGAAATACTTAAATACCGTGGCGAGTACATACCTCACAGGTTGTGCGAATTGATAAATTTATGTATCAAAATGGGAGAAGTCCCAGACGATTAGAGAAAAGCGATTATCGTACCAATATACAAAAAAAAGGGAGATAAATGCAACTGCAATAACATATATTCAAAAATAGTTATTCGCAGGGCAATGAAAATAACAGAAGAAAAGATGTGGGAAGTCCAAAGTGGATTTATGCCAGGAAGATCATGTACAGATCAAATATTTAGCTTAGGACAGATCACAGAAAAAAGCTTAAGAGTAGGGAAGAAAGTTTTCTGTGCATTTGTTGACCTAGAAAAAGCATTTGAAAAGGTAGATAGAAGTGAACTTTGGAAAGTCCTTAAAGAGTACGGAGTCAATGGATGGCTTCTACAAGTAGGAAGTAAGAAGTAAGACGAAGAAGTTGTAGATCTCGAAACAGTGAAGGTACGTGGGTTAGCTTTCGCAGATGACAAGATTTTTATGGCAGAATCAATCGAGGAGTTGCAAAGAATGTTGAATAAACTTAATAAAAGCATGAAGAACATGGGCCTCAAAATTAACGTAATTGAAACAAAAATCATGGTGTTTGAAGGAAGAACAAGTTGATAAGTACGTATATCTGGGTAGCCTATTCATTAGCGACGGGAAAATAGATGGGGAGCTAGATAGGCGCATAAATTAGGGAAAAAAGGTTATCGGTAGAGCGAGACATAAAGCTGTCAAGAGAAGGACAAGAGTGAAATTAACGCGATTGGCATGAAATCCCTGCGCACAATATGCGGGAAAACAATGATTGACAAAGTCCTGAATGAGATAAGCCTCAAATAATGTGGTACAGAAGAGACACTAGTTGACATATGAGAAAGAAATCAGTTAAGATGGTTCAGACATGTTTAAAGAATGAAAGATGTACGACTGACCAAACAAGTGTATAAAGGTAAAGTAAATGGCAGAATGCCCAGAGGTAGACCGCCGAAAGAATTGTTGAAATATGTGAATCAGACATTAATCCGAAAAGACATAAGAAGCCATAGAAACACGAGAGCTTGCATGCAAAAATACATGGATGTGAAGGAAGCTAGAAAAGTATGCCAGGAAAGAAGAGTGTGGCGACAAATAGTTTATGAACAGAGTGAGGCTCTTCACGTGGGGTGATCGCTAGAGAGATTGATCAGCAACCTGGGTCAGAGCAGTGTTGCGGAACGAACGTGTTATTTAAATGAATAACACGAGAATTCTAGATCAATCTAAAAAAATCTATACCCCCTGCCTCACATTACTTCTTTCCTCATCGAGCGAGTCACGCCTACCCTGAAAGGGAAATGGCTTAATGGTATAATTTAAAATCTTTTTAATCTTTCGAAATATTTTCTTTAAATTTATTTTCCAATAAAAAATGAATCCTAATTTCCCCTGGAATCTTAAGAAACAATTTTTATTATCTTAGAACCACCAGAATCCTTAAAAAGCTTCAAAATCTTCTAAAATCTAGATTCTGTTTAAAATTTTTGGGTACCGCTAAGTTTTTGGTAGAGCAGAATCATTTCCTAATATTAAAAAATAATTAAAATTAAAATTTTCTGTTTTATCCATAATGTTTAGTAACATTGAAAAATAATTGTTAAGATCCAATATAATTACTTCTTTCGAAATTTTAATTTGCTTAATTGATGGTGCAGAAAATTCTAAGTCTTTATTGACAGATAAATGCCTATAACCTCATTTATATGGTCAAGGGGTTATGAATGGAATCCTTTTGTGATTTTTAAAACATTTGGACAAAACGTTCAGAGAAGAAAACTGTTGTCTTAATTGTTAAATAATCATTCACAATTTAAATTTTCGCATTTAGAAATATTTTTTTTTTTAGATAGTATTATTTATTATTTAAATTTAACATTTCTTTTGAAAAAGATATAACAATATTCTCCGTACATATTTTGTTATAATAAAAAGAAAAAAAAGCTATCTTTTTAATTTAATGACAAATGCAACTCTTAAAAAAATTAAAATATTGCGATAATCTTCAAAGTTCATCTGTTGGATACAAAGTGAATAAAATAAAAAAGGCAGAAACCAAAATTAAAAAAAAAGTCTAATTTTTTGGTGATATATTTTATAAATTAAAATTATATTTTTGTTGGGAATACAAATTATAAGGTTCCTGTTCCGAATTTAAATAAAACTAAAGTTATATCGAAGTAATTAATTTGAAATGCTAATTTCTGAGACAGTGTCAAAATTAAAATTCAATATACTGTGTTCATAATAAATATCAAATTATAATTTTCGGATTAAAAATCTCTCTATAGGTTCCTTAATATTCACGAAATCAAAATTTGATAAAAGCACTCAGTGTACGGATTCTATGTTATAAGATTAATAATAAGGCTTGTAAAAGGAAGTAGAATTGTGTACCTTGATATGTTAGACTAATCGAGTTTTAATGAGAAAGTCAATTAAGCTCCATTTCACGAAAAACGTATTTCAAAATAATATTCTTGCCGAATACAACTTGCGAATATTAGAGGTAATAAACCTTTATGGGTACATAAAAAAATAAATGGGCGTTATACGTAAAAAAGCTTTTTCTGCTTCTTTGAAAAGCGTTGAAACTGAAACAGTAAAGTCTAAGTATTCTTGAAACTGTTTACAGCGCCATTATCAAATGAATTTAAATTTTATCCAATAATCCTCCTCAGTGGATATTTTCAAAATGAGGGAGCATATTTTAATTTTTACCAAATTTTCAACAAATTTTAATTTTAACACGAATTAAGATTTTAAAAGTTGCGATGTTATTATTCAAAATATATTATAATGTTTTGAATATTTAACTAAAGTTTAAAGATTCTGTTTAGTGGTGGAAAGAGGTAGTTTATGCAAAAAAGAGTTGCTTTGCTTTGAAATGGAAGATGGATTGAGTTGGAGTCTTGTCCTAATAAAAAGTATCTGGTAACGTGCGGTGAATATCGTTTTTCGCTGTTGTCCGACCATCATTGATTTCTTCTACTTGAATGCCTGACCAAATACTGGACTCTCGACTGACTGTGCACGATTTACACAGGTTTACTAATGCAGCGAACTGACGCTTTTAATTTTACGACTCAAAATAAAATAGACGGCAAAAATATAAGTATCGCAGTGAAATTTCCCGCGATAATAGGTATACAAAATTAACATAAAATCTATTCCATAGAGAAACATTAAATACAAAAATGTATTTCCAGCCTGTTATTACGTGCTTTTAAAACAAAGTTTAACTTTCTTTTGACTTTATTTTAAGTCTATTTTAATTTAATTTAAACTCTATTTGAAATCTTTTTATACTATATTTTAACTCTATTTTAACCCCATTTGAACTCTATTTGAACTGTATC
>CAKNYM010049972.1:45057-87465 GCA_932195095.1 Andricus curvator | reverse complement strand
ATTTTAACTCTATTTTAACCCCATTTGAACTCTATTTGAACTGTATCTTCCCTTTAATTGAATTCTATTTGAACTCTATTTGAACTTGATTTGAACTGTATCTTAGCTCTATTTTGAGTTTGTTTTAACTATATTCAAACTTTATGTGAATTCTTTCTGAACTCTTCTTGAACTTTATTTGAACTATATTTAAACTGTATTTGAACTCCATTTGGAATCTATTTAAAGTGTATACGAACTTTTTTAAAGCTTTTTTCAACTTTCATTTTGACTCTATTTGGAACATTTTTGAACTTGACTTTAACTTTATTTTACTTCTCATTGAACTCTGTTTGAATTCTATATCAAGATTAATTAAACTTTCTTTGAACTATATCTTAACTCTATTTGAACTGTAATGGAACTCTATTTTAACTTTATTTTAACTCTATTTTACTCTATTTGAACTCTATTTGAACTCTATTTGAACTCGCTTTGAACTCTATTTGAACCCTATTTGAATTTTATTTGAATTCCATTTGAATTTTATCTGAACTCTATTTGAACTTCATTTGAACTTTATATGAACTGTATTTGAACTTTATTTGAATTTTTTCAGTTTGTTTGAACATTACCTAAACTCCTAAACTCTATTTTAACTTTATTGTAATTTTATTCTACCTCAGTTTGAACTCTATTTAAAGACTACTTGAACTTTATTTGAACTATATCTCAACTCTGAACGATTTTTTAACTCCATTTGAACTTATTTTATTTCTGTTTCAACTGTATTTCGAACTCTATTTGTACTCTATTTGTAATATATTTGAATACTATCTGAACTCTACGTCTACTATATTTTGAACTTTTTTCGAACTCTTTTTGAACTCTATTTGAACTCTATTTACATTTTATTCAATCTTTTTACATTCTCATCCTAATAAGGAGGTATTGGTTTTATGATTTTTACGAAGGTGGCCGTCTGTATGTCTGTCTGTAGTAGTAGGTCGTAGGCACGATAACTTTCGAAAAAATTATCAGATTGGATTGTGCTTTGGCACACTTTTTCAAAGCCTGAAAATGTAAGGACGAGTTCGTTAGCCAGCTAGTTTGGATAAAAATTCAAAAAGTTAGGGCATTTTCAACAATTTTGAGAACACTTTTTTGAAAAATGTAAATTCTATGTACGTATATTTGTAGTACGTTCAAATTCGAACAACTTATCCTCATGACTTTTTTCGATAAAAAAAAATATCAGAGTTATAGCATTCTGAAATTTCAAAAAAACAAACGAAAATGAAAATTTTTAGCAAAACAATGCACCATATGAAAAAAAGTCAAGAGACAAAAAACTTTGCTTTTTGGAAGCCCTACAAGATTATCATAACAGCTTTTTTATTTTTTTTTATTTACCTGGCTTTTAATGTCGATTTTTGTTTTAAACATAGTTTTCTATGAATAAAACAAACACTGTTTGAGCAGAAATTGAATTTTCGATTTTTTGCTAGCCTTTCCAGTAAGTTAAATCAAAACTGTTTCTTAAGCAATTAAGCGTTTTTCTTTGGACTTTAAAAAAGTGTGCGGGTATTGTAATGATAATGTGTTCCTTAAGGTCGGTAGAGCCTTAAGTGAATAAACTTCCTTTTTAATCTAAAATAAAAACAAATTTAACAATCACTTGAAATATAAAGATTTTGCCAATTTTATAATATTTTCAAGTAAATTTCTTCTTTTTATCTAAGTCGAGCACGATGTGCGAAAATCGAAAAAAGCTGAGCGCAAAGCTCGAGATACAACAACCGCGCGCCCTAGGCGCGCTTAAACGTGCTTAAACTTTACCTTTATTTTAGCATTGTTCTACCTCTATTTGAACTCTATTTAAACTCTATTTGAACAATATTTGAACTTTATTTGAACTCTCTTTAAACTGTATTTCAACTTGATTTTAAATCTATTTGTACTCTATGTGAACTCTCTTTATATAATACTTGAATCCTACTAAGACTTTATTCGACCTAATTTTAGTTTATTTGAATTGGATTTTAACTTCATATTTAATTTAAACCAAATGGTTGAATTTTTAAGCCAAAAAGATTAATTTTCTAGAGAACAGTTGAATTTTCTACGCGAAAATATAAAGTTTCAACCTAATTGCTAATTTTCAATTAAATTGTTGAATTTCCTACCAAATAATATAACTTTCAAACCAAAAAAGAGAACTTTCAACAAAAAAGGTGAATTTTTTACCTAAAAAGACGAATTTTCTACAAAATAGTTGATTTTTCAACCCGAAAATATGAATTTTCAACCAAAATGTTAATTTTCAACCAGATAGTTGATTTTTAAACTAAAAACTACCATTTTTCAACCACAAGTGGAATAGTTAAATTTGAAGTTCAAAAAATTAATTATCGACTAAAAAAAAACAACTAATTTTCAACAAAATAGTTTAATTTCAACCAAAGAGATAAATCTTCAATTGATAAAATTAATTTTTAACAAAGTAGTTCAATTTTCAACCAATTAGTTGAATTTTCAATCAAAAAGATTACTTTTTCACAAAAAGATACGAATTTACAACAAAATACATACATTGTCAACCACATAGTTGAATATTCAACTAAAAACTATTAATTTTCAGTCAAAAGTGAATTAGTTATATTTTCAGTTAAAAAAATAAAGGGAGAGGGTCTCTAAGGCCTCTAAGACCTCTAAGACCTCTAAGGTCTCTAAGACTTCTTGTATACAGCTGTCAAACTTGTATTTGCTTAATAAAGTACACTATGAACTCTCTATGAACTACCTTCACTCTTATTTACCATTTTGAGCCTTTTTTACCCCCCCCCCTCCATTAGGGAGGGTGGAGGGGGTGGTTTTATTAATAATTTATGTGCAGGGTATGTAAATACAAAATATGTAAGCTTGATCACCAGACTCAAGGTCATTTGAAGGGCAAATCGTAAGAAACGCAATAAAAAATCCTAAAAACTACATACATTGAGGTTTTTGAAACGCTGAATCCTTTGCGGTTTATTTAACAGCTTAATGTCAAGTAAAGGTCAGGGATATCGATAAGACCTTTACTTAACATTAAATGACGTTTACTTGACATTAAGCTGTTAAATAAACTCCAAAGGATTCAACGTTCCCAAAACCTTATATATGTATTTTTGAGGATTTTTTGATCGCGTCTCTTACGATTTGCCCTTCAAATGACCTTGACTCTGACGTGATAGGAGTCAACGGACCTTGGATTCGGAATCAGCGATCCCAAAAACCCCAGGATACCCTAGTCTAGTCTGGTGATCAAGCTTACATATTTTGTATTTACATACCCTGCACATAAATTATTAATAAAATCACCCCCTCCATCCTCCTCAAGGGGGGGGGGTAAAAAGGCTGAAAATGGTGAATAAGAGTGAAGGTAGTTCATAGAGAGTTCATACTGTACTTTATTAAGCATATACAAGTTTGACGGCTGTATACAAGCAGTGAAGTTATCATTTTTTGAAGGGGTGGTGGGGTGAATAGGGTGGGGGATGGTCCGTTTATGGTGGAATTGACTTCTTATTGTTAGTAGATACTGTAGGAATTTTTTCGGATTTTTTGGTCCAAAAATAATTTGGGTCAAAAACCGGCCTTAGAGACCCTCCCCCTTTCCACCTGAAAAAACAAATTAAAAAAAGTTAATTCTTAAACCAATAAAATGAGTTTAAAAAGATGTAGTTCAACTTTGAACTAATTAGTTGAAGTTTCAACTAAAAACGATGAATTGCGAACCAAAAATATAATAATAGACTTTGCAATTAAAAAGAATTAGCTTTGATAATTACATATTTACACTATCTCTGCATATTATGTCTTATTTCTTTCTTATTAATTCAGGTTACATTAAGCGAAGAAACGAGAAAAGGGGAGATTTACTTGAAATCAGGAAAAAAAAATCTTGGGCAGTGAAGGATTTGGTGTATAGTAGAGGATGTTTGGGGGTAGAGGGAGACTTGGGTGGAAGTAGGGGGTAGGGTAGCAATGTACTTAGCATAATCTGGTGTGAAAATGTGGCACATCGGTTATTGTGGCGTCTGGGGTAACGTAGCCAATGGGATAATATGGCGGTAATACTGGTCCCAGACCCTCGATTCCTGACACAGTGGCAGCGAGATCTTTTCATAATAAAGAGAGAGTACACTGGAACCTGGATTTTCAGGGCATCCAAACTTAAACGGGCAGGGCCGCATGAATCATTTCTGTTGGATTTGGATGCATAACGCAACCTGATGCAACTGACGCCCTGAGAGTGCGGTCCTTAGGCTGTTAGTCACGCTTGACTGAGCACAGCATCACTCTCGGCCCCGCAGCTCCTCTCATCACGAAACTGCGGGGGCCATCAGTTCTAGGAATATATTAAATCCGAGCTAACTAATTCCAGGTGCCGGAGTAATTAATTGAAAACTCAAACACAGAATGGTTAACCATTTCCTTTTCAATTAACGAATCGTTTAGTTGACTAACTTTATCAATTCTCTCAACAGACCGCAAAATGCATATGTATGCAGATTTGCAATCTTAACCCCAGGGTTTTTAGAAACGTCAATTCAGCCACGATAGAGGGCATTCGTAGCATAGAAATAGAAACGCCGACACATAAACCTGTACGGACACATGCAAATGAACTGATGTATACCGATGCAGGAACGCAGACACATTCCGATGCGGAACGGAGGCTCGTAAAGGAATGAAGTTCATCCCCGTACGAACGCAGAAAGCAGCGAAGCGGTTCAAGGGAGGCGCTACCAGCTTTTGCTTGGCTATAATTTGAATTCCGAATGAATTGAGTTCGAGCCTTGTTCGAAATTCGTGCGAATCTGTCGGAATAATGTCTCTCCGAAACGGGACGTTACAGCATTTAATGCGAATCGACTTTTTATGGTATCCCAGAACTTTATGCACATGCGTTCTCCAACTTATGAGAGTACGTGAAAGCCGGATCATCTCGCACTGCCAGAAATGCCTTCCTTACGTAAGATGCCATGATATTTCAGTAACGTATCGCCGAGAACTATAGATAAGATTGAATTATGACCGTAAATACGAGCGAGCTCTAGAATCACAACTATCATTTCTGTCAGTCGTATTCATTTGCTTCCTTCCTAAATTTTCCTTAGAATAAAACCTTGGGAGCGTCCTCATTAGGGTGGCCCTTCTTTTTCACTTTTCGAATTTATTCAATCAAAAAAATGTCTGGTTAGATTAACCAGAATTCTGGGTAAATATGGCCTTACTATTTTTTCTGGTTGAAGTAGACAGAATTCTGATTATTTTAATCAAAATTTCTGGGTAATTTAAACGGAATTCTGGTTAAGTCAACCATAATTCTGGTTAGTCTAACCAGAAAAAATAGTAAGGGCATATTTAACCGGAATTCTGGTTAATTTAACCAGACATTTGTTTGAGTGTTTGTTCTCACCCCAAGTTTTGTTCGAATGCCAGAAAAAAAATTTCCTGTGAATTTGAGCGAAATCGGTTAATATTTAAGAGTCGCATAAAAACCATGTTATTTCTTATTGATTTAACATGGAAAAAAGTCAGCTTTTTCTAAATCTAATATTTAAAAGCGATTATATGTTACGAATGATTCCGCATTACAGTATTTTGTTCAGAATTCGTCAGAGAATGAGAATCAATCATAAATTTTGAGGGTGAATGATTTTAAGCTACTTTTATGGATCCATAAAAAAAACCCCATAAGTGACAAATTTGAATTCTACTTAATGTTGCGGTTTCTTAACGAGTTTTGACATTTTTTTCATAAATAATCATAAATCGGTCATTTGAAAATATCCAATCATCTGTTAACTAATTTTCAATTCTTTGAAAAATTACGCTTTAAAAAAAACATATTACGTGACATTCTAAAGCTGTGCCGGGTAAGGGGGGGGGGTCTGCGATAACATAACATAGGAGGGGGTTGCAAAGTTTTTGTAGCACGTGACATCAAGAGAGATTAATTTTCAATCCGAGAAGATGCATTTTCAGCAAAACAGTTCAATTTTCTAATGAAAAAGATAACTTTAGCAAAACAGTTGAACTTTCAGCAAAATAATGAAATCTTAACAAAAGTAGTTGAATGCATGAGAAACACGAATTTAAAAAAAATAGTAAAGTAAAAAGATAAGTTTTCAATCAAAAAATAGAATAGTTAAATTTTCCATTTAACAAATTTCTTATCAATAACAAAAAGAACGAATAATTAACCAATTGAATATAATAAATGAATTTCCAACAAACAAGATTAATTTTCTACCCTAATAGACGAATTTTCAACAAAATACATGCATTTTCTACCAAATAGTTAAATCATCAACCCATACAAGATAAATTTTGAACCACCAAAAAAGGAATAGTTAAATTTTCAGAAAAAAATCATTTTTTAACAAAAAAAAAATAATTTCCAACAAAATGGTTTAATTTTCAATTTCATAGTTTTCTTCCCCACCAAATGTGTGAACTTTTAACCACAAACAAGAATTTTCAACAAAAAATACCACTTTCACCCAAATAGTTTAATTTTCTACTAAACCGCTAAATTTTTGACAAAATAATTACATCTTCGGAAAAATAGTTTAATTTTCAATCAAATAGCAATTCTGGAACGAATAGTTGATTTTTTTGTACTAAGTTTTCAACCAAAAATAGAATAGTTACATTTTTAGATCAACAAATTACTTTTCAATAAAAAATAAATGAATTATCAACCAATTACATTCAACTGAAAAGGATAATTTGAAAAAAAGTTGAATTGTCCTCCAAAATGATAAATTTGAACAAAAAATAAATTAATCTTCTACCTCAATAAATGAATTTTCAACAAAATACATGGATTTTCTACCAAATAGTTGAATTTTAAATTTATAAGTAATAAATTTCAAACAAACAAAAAATAGTTAGATTTTCAGATAGAAAATATGATTCATGAAAAAAATTATTTCAAAACAAATGGTTTAATTTTAAATTACATACTTTTATTTTCTACCAAAATAATTTAATTTTCGATCACAAAGCAGTTGAATTTTCAACCCGAAAATATGAATTTTCGATGAAAAAGTTATTTTAGGACCTAATAGTTAAATTTTCAACTAAAATGATAAATATTCAACAACAACAAAATATTTTTTTTTACAAATTTGTTCAACTTTAACCCAAGTAGTTGATGTTACATCTAAAAAAATTCATTCTCAACAAAACATGTAATAGGCAATATTTCCACCAAAAAACATTTTTATTTGAAAAAGACGAATTAAAAAAAAAAAGAATTTTCAATCAGAAAAAATCAATTTTCAATTTCAAATATCAATTTTCAACCGGAAATGGAATAATTACATTTTCAGTAAAAAATTAATTTTAAAACATAAAAAAAAAAGGAATTATCAGCAAAAAAAGTTGGATTTTCAACCAAAGAGATGAATTTCTATCTAAAATGATGAATCTTTAATAACAGAAAAATAATTTTCAACAAAAGAGTCCAACATTCAACCAAATAGTTGAATTTTCACCAGAAAAGTTGAGTTTTTCTCAAGAAGATTCATTTTCTACAAAACAAAAAAAAATAGTCAACCAAGGAGATGACTATTCATAAAAAAATGCATTTTTAGCAAAGAAGTTCAACTTTCTACCAAGTAGTTGAGTTTTTGACCAAAAAGGATAATTCAGAAACTTGTTGCATTTTCAACAAAATAAGGAAATTTTCAACCAAACAGTAGAATTTTTAACCAAACAAGATGAATTCGGAACCAAAAATGTAATGGTAGACTTCTTAACAAAAACCAAAAAAAAAACTTATAACTCTTGAAAAAGGGAAAAAGAGGGTACATCTTTAAATAGTTCAATCTGGGTTTTCAATTTGTTTTTCAAATAATTGGAAGAATCATACAGGTGGATACTTTTATTGACCCTAATCTATAAACTGTAATATAGTTTCTCGTGGGAAGAAAGATATTCCAAAGAAAGTTAAAAATAAGAAAATATAGTAATATCATGTTACCAACCATAAGAAATAACACAGAAATAGGACATAAGTTTGATAGATGTTTCTTACGCCGGCTACAGAAGTATTAGTCATTAGTCAAGTTTTAAACAAAATAAAAAAGAACTTTTTTTGTAGAATTTCGACTATTTTGATCGCCTTTTTGGTTTAAAAATTCATCTCTTTTGGTAGAAATGTCATCCTCTCAATTAAAAATGCTCAAAAAGTGGAAAGTTTCAATCAATTTTGGACTAAAAAATCTTTTTTGTTGAAATCTCAACCCTTGTTGAAAATTCGTCTTTATGGTCCGCAAATTCATCTCTTTTGGTGGAATTTTCATTTTTTGTATTAAAAATGAAACTGTTAGTTGAAACTTTATTTGCTTCAGTTGTGGATTCAACTATTTTATTGAAAATTCGTCTTTTTTGTAGGAATCGAACTATTTTTTTTTTAATACAACTTTTTTACTTTGTAAATTCATCTTTTTGGGTTGAAAATTCATGTTGTTGGTGAAAAATCAATCTTCTTGGTTTAAAATTCATCTTTTTGGTTGAAAATCAAACTTATTGGTTGAAAGCTGAACTACTTTATTGAAAATTCGTTTTTTTTGGTCAACGATTCATGATATTAGTTGAAAATTCGTGTTGTTGGTAGAAAATTAATCTTTTTGGTTGAAAATTCATATTTTTGGATGAACATTCAACTATTTGGTTGAAATGATACAGGTGAATACTTTTATTGTATCATTTATGTGAGATTTCGATTTTTTGATTTTGAAAAATGATTCTTCTTTTGATTGACAAATAATTTATAATATGTACGAGTGATTGCCAAAAGCTTGACCTGAAAGAATAAGGGGAGCACCCTAATGTATAAACTATAATAAAATTTCTCGTAGGAAACAATAATATTACAAAGAAAAGTAAAAACTACGAAAAATATCATAATTTCATGCTTCCAACAATAAGAAAGAATACATAAATCGGGGCATAAGTTTAATAATTATTTTTGGCGCCGACTTCAAAATTGTTTATAGTCTTCATGTTTACTTTCAAAAATTATTAGTCGGTTATTTACTTTTTTTATTTGTATCTTTTCATCCTCAGAGGCGATATTTTACAACACAATATTTGTAAGTTTGCGAAGTTTTGCGGACGGGTAGCTAATCAGAGTGAATGAAGTGGTTTCCCTCAAGCGAGTTTCAGGGAAAGAAAATGCGATGTGGTTCAGCTTTAATTTGAGACATCGTGTCATACTTGTCTTTGAAGGAGTCTCGTCTATGGAGGCAAGCTGGCGGGCAGCCACTTGTCTGACACAACTCCGGTCTCCTCTACTTATACTCGCGGTCGAGTGCAAGAAGAGCATGTGGACGAGAGAGCAGGAGGGATTGACTCACTTGGAACGACAAGGAAAGACTGAGAAAAGAGGCAAAGATATGACAGAGAGAGTATGTTTCTGAGAGCCGAGGGGGGACAGAAAAATATGAGGGAACTAAGAGAAAATGTGAAAAATACACGACTTTACTTCATATTCCACGTTTTACGATCCTTTTCAACCACTGAACTTGCTCATAAATGCAGTCAGCATAAAAAAAATGAAAACCATCGTTAAAAGATTTCATGATACTTTAGAAAAACTCTTGAAATGTGCTTTTAATAGTTTTATTATATAAGAAGCAGAACTGAAAATTGAAGTAGTAAAAACTGTATAAAATCTACATTACCGGGATTTAATTTATTATTTTATTTTCTGTAGCAAGTTTTCTAATCATTTTTCTGTTTACAATTTTTTTTACCTAGCTTCAAAAAATCTATTGAACACTTTGGCACATTCCACTGATAAAAATGACTTTGTCTAGTCGTCCAGAAAAATTGAGGGTGTTGGAAAAGTGGAAGAACTAGTCTTCCCGAAAATTCGGGACAACTAGTGAAACTTATAAAAAATATTGGACTAGTCATCCCGAGTTTCGGGACGACGAGACTGAAAGATGAATAAACAATAGAATTGAATAAATGATACTGATTATTAAATTTCGAGTTCCTTGGGTCCAATTATGTCAAAATGTGTGAAAAAAGTAGATTCGAAAATTTAGGTAATTACAAATCTCCCTTTATGAGGAAGCAATACCCGTTTACGGTGTTAATCGTTCAAATAACCTAAAATTGTTGAAATTGGAAATTTTGATGACGATTTATGTTCAAAAATGATAATTTTCAGTGAAAAAACTAAGAAAATCTAAACATTGTAGAAAATGTAATCCTTCTACGAAACTTTCTGACTTTATATTAAAATGCTTTCAAGAGAAGGAAGAAAAATTGTTGACATATACAAGAAAATTGATGAACGCATGACCATAGCGTCTTTTCCACTTTTTATCGCAATTGAATTTTTGAACTCGGCATTGGTCACACTGAAACTTGAGCAGTCGAATATCACTCGAAGTTTCACATTACAACCTATCGAGTTTCTCGCGGAAAAGAACGAATTTTGTATCCTTTTTTACTATCATATACCATTCCACGCGTTCAGAAACTCATCGGTAACAAGACTCAGAAATGAACGTGCTCCAGGCGATGTTGCTTCGCTTTGACGAATTCATTCATTCAGTCCTTTTTTCCCGCAAAAACAAATCTCGTCAGATTTAATTAGAATGCTTGCTGGATAATGTGATACATAAATTGAGGTAACGCGAATGACAAATCGATAAGGGCCAAAATTTAGACAAAAAAATATCGCATGGTATGGCAAGAAATACCGATTCTTCGGTTTTCCAAAACTATTTAAAACTGAAATTTCTTCAAATAAATAAATCAAATTGAGATTAAATCAAAATTAAAATTTTCCTTTCAAGACAAAAGAACTTTGTATAATGTAAATACTTACCTTTTTTCAATGATAATCAAAAATCTTTAAATGTATGTTTTAAATTTGAATGATTTTTAAAGTACTTTCGAATTTTAAAAATTCGTGCATAATACTACAGGGAAATCTTTTTCATCGAAAACAATTCATAAAAAAAAATTTGAATTTTTATCTAGAATTTAATATATTTGAAATTATAACTTTCACCAAGAATTCAAATTTAATAAAATTTCAAACGTTCTATTTCAGGGATCACCGCGGTTCAGTAATTAAATTTTAAGTAAAATAGCGGTTTTTTTTCTGAAAAAGATATTAAAAGTGGATTTCATTTATTATTATTATTATTATATTTTTCTATCATATGGGTTTCTCGTGAATATTCAACGAAAGTGCCCTTTATGTGCATTAATAATGTGACTAAGTTTGTATTGAATGTACTAAATTGATTAAATTTTATATTGAAAAATTCAATTTAATTTATTAAATTTACTAAATTTTGTATTCAAAAGAATTCAAGAGAATTAAATGAAATTTATACGAATTTCAAGCGAATTTTAACGTATTTAGGATAAATTCACGAGACATAAAAACAATTTAAGTTGAATTCAAAATAACTTCAACGAACTGCAAAAAATTCTAAAAAACAAAAAAAATTTCATGGATTTCGGTAAAATTCAAACGAATATAGGGGAATTCAAAGGTAAGTTTGAGAGAGCCTTTAGAATCCCTTAAAATCATTGAAATCTTCGGAAATCTTATAAAATCCAACTGAATATTTTGAAATATTTCAAAAAAAGTTAGGTCTTGTACAATCATTCCATATCTTCCGAAATTCTATAAAATTCTTTACAACTGCATGAAATTTTCTTAAATCTTTAAAAAATTATTCAAATCCTTGGAAATACCTCAAAATATTTGTAATCTCTTAGAAATGCCGTGGAACCTTTTAGAATGCCCTGAACTATTTGAAACTCTTTGAAGTCCCTTCAAAAATGATTGAAATCAATTAAAATATCCTTGGGATCTTTTAAAATTTCCTAATATATTTCAAATCCTTTGAAATCTTTCGAAATCCCTTAAAACACCTTTAAGCTCTCGAACATGCCTTGGAATAATTGAAAACACTCCGAAAGATTTAAAATGCTCGAATATCCCATTAAAGAAATTAAATCAATTGAGAATTCCTTGGAATTAAAAAAAAAAACCTAAAGTATTTCATATCCTCTGAGATCCCATGAAACTTTTCAAAGCTCTTAAAAATTTCTTGGAATTTTTAAGAATAGCCTAAAATCTTTAAATTTCTTTGGAATTACTTCAAATTATTCGAATGTCTTAAAAAAATATCCTAAGATATTTAAAATCCTTTAAATTGTTGCAATCAATTGAAAATTCTTTGGAATCTTTTTCAATATCCTGAAATCTTTACAATTCTTTAAAATCCTTGGAAATACTTTGAAATATTTAATAATCTTTAAAATCCTACGAAATCCCTCAATTCCCTATTCTATAAAATCATTCCATATCTTCCAAAATTCTAGTAAATTCATTAAAACCCCATGAACATGCTTTTGAACCCCTTACCATCATTTTGAAATGTCTTGAAAACTTTTTAAATACCTTAAAATATTTCAAATACTTTGAAATTTTTTGAAATCCATTGAAAGTTTCTAAAGCTCTTGAAAATTCCTGATATTTTTTAAAAGTACACTAAAATCTTTGGAATCCTTTGGAATACCTCTCAAAATATTGAAATATATTCAAAATTTCTTCGAATCTTCGAAATACCCTAAAGTATTTCAAATCCTTTAAAATCTTTTGAAATCTCTTGAAACCTTTTTAAAGATCTTGAAAATTCTGTAAAAAATGTTAAATGCCTTAAAATCTCTAAAATCTCTTCAAATTATTAAAATCTGTTGAAAATTTCTTTGGATATTTTAAAATACCCTGAAATATTTCAAAAGAATTCAAGAAAATTTAGAAAAGTGACTAAAGTGATTTTTTCATCTAAAAAAGTGACTATAGTGACGAATTATTCTTGACAGTTACTAAAAGAGCTTCCTGCAGAATTTCCCTGACTTTTGTCATTTTTTTAAAATCCCTGACTTTCCCTGACAAAAAAAATGCCCTGAATTTTCCCTGATTTCCAGGTATTCCCTGATCTGTGGCCACCCAAAATATGTTACTAGTTTCTGAAATAACTATAAAAGTTTCACATTGAAATTCTCTCCTAGAAAATTAATCGCTTAATTAGAAACTGTGAATTCAAAATCCGTGAGAAACAAGTTGAATTGCAAGGTAATTACTTTCAGTTTAATTGCGGGATTGTAATCTTTTGTAGTAAGCTACTGCTGCATAGCAGGCGGATGTCAGATATTTTGGATCAAACACATCCCGGAAGTAGATGCCTTTACAATCTGACTACTGGAAGTACAGAGGGTACAAAGAAGGACCAAAGGGTGTATGAGAGGTGAACAAAGGGTATTTTGATGCAGCACGAGTGGAATATTTCACAATCTACCCCGAGCCTGTAAATGTACGTACCCCTATGTTACACGCCATGAACCCCTCGAGAAAAAACAGTTCAAAGGAAAATTTGCCGTGAACTTCAACTTTTTTTGTCGGTGAATGTTACGAATACAGTATTAACTTTTTGAGCATACTTTTGTTTGAAATATTTATAACTTGTTGGATTCAATTAAATAATTTTTATTTTTCCTGAAAACAAATATTTCATTTAACTTCAATAGTTATTTAATAAGTTGCGATATTCATATAATTCATTTAAAATCATTAAAATTCTTATAATTTACATAATTTATTACTTTCTCCTTTCTTCCAATAACAGGGATCGCAGAGTTTCAGCAGTTCAATTCTGGGGAAACTAGGGGAATTTTTCTTTGAAAAAAGTTTTTTTTTAAAGGGAACATTTTTTTCTTTAAAAAATGCCAACATAATGAAAAAAAAACATAATGAATACAATACTTTTATAGTAAAACAAAAATGTTAATTAACTAGAAAACAAACACAGAAATTTTTTAATTGAAATATATAATTGATACGAAATTTCTGCTTTTCATAGGATCTATTAACAAAACTATTAATATAAAACACAGGGACAATATTTTTGATAATTAGTTCAAATTGATAAAGTAACTTGGGAAATAATATATAATATTTCTGTATAGACAATCAAACCGTTGCACTTTTGTTAAAATTATTAATTTCTGATTAAAAATCTAAAATTTAACCGAAAGTTGCTCAAAATTGTAAGTTTCATTTTTAAACTTAAATCATTTTGGTTTGAAATAACCGATTTTCGGTGAAAAACACAAACATACCCTATTATTGTTAAACTATTGTAAATATTATTTGAAATGTAATGATTGATGATGACAAGAAATTGTTTAGGATTGTAAATCATCTTTTAAAAGCACCAATATAACCTAAAATTGTTCAGAAATTTGTTTTCTTCTTTTAAATCGCCAACAAAACGATAAATTGTACAAAAATTCTGAATTTAATGACTCTGAATGATAATCAGAATAATAATGATAATGTGAAAATGTCTTCAATTTTTTTATTAAAAACACCAATTTTCAAGAAAAAATACTAATATAAAATAGCAAAAAATGGTTGCAAATTGTGAATCATCTTTGAAATTGAATGAGTTTTGTTTGAAAAAACCGATTTTCGGTGAAAAAAGTTAACATAACCTTAAATTGTTTCAAAATTATAAATCTTCTTTGAAGTCGACATCCGTTGAAACTTACTAGCATAATGTACAGCTTTAAACAAAATTTATGTTTCTTAAAATCTATTAATTTCTTGCTAAAAATACCGATTTCTGGTGAAAAACGCTAACATAACCTAAAACTGTTCAAAAATTGTAAATGTTCTTACAATTTTTGAAATATATTTTTTTCAAATTAAAAATACCAATCTCTGAAGAAAAATACCAAAATAACAAAAACTAGTTTCAGATTGTACATCTTCTTTGAAATAGAATTATTTTTGTGTAAAATAACCCATTTCCGGTGAAAAGCGTTAACATAACCTTGAATTATTTCAAAAATCGAAATCTTCTTTGAAACTAGAACGGTTTAACCTAAACCGGTTAATAAGTTGTAAATCTTCTTTTATTGTTCAAAATATCATCTTGTTAAATTAAAAATACCAATTTCCGGCGAAAAACACTATTATAACATGACAAAAAATAATTCAAAATTGTAAATCTTTTTTGGAATTGAATAATTTTTGTTTAAATAACTGATTTCCGATGAAAGACGTTAACATAACCTTAAATTGTTTAAGAATTGTAAATCTTCTTTGAAATCGATATTTTTTGTAAAAATCGCTAACTTAACGTACAATTGTTAAAAAATAGTTATATTTCTTTTAATCTAATGATTTTTTACTAAAAATACCAATTTCCCGTGTAAAACACCAACATAACCTGAAACTGTTAAAAGGTGTGAAAACCATTTTCGAACAAAAAAAATAACGTAACATAAGAAAAAATGGTTCCAAATTGTACATTTTCTTTGCAATTAAATAATTGTTCTTTAAAATAACCGATTTTCGGTCAAAAAAGCAACGTTAACATAACCTCAGGTTTTTTCAAAATTGTAAATATTCTCTGAAATTGATATTTATTTTTTTTTTACTGAAAATCCCGATTTACGGTACAAAACGCCAACATAACCTGAAACTGTTAAAAAGTTGTAAATCTTCTTCAAAATGTTTATAATACAATTAAAAAAATAAATAAATAAAAATACCAATTCCCACAACAACAACAAAAAATCATTGGATTTAATTCATTTTACTTTTGATTAAAAATATTAATTTCAACATCAACATAACCTAAAATTGTTTGAAATTGGAAATATTATTCAAAATGTAATAATTTCTTATTTTGAAAACCAATCAATCCAGACAAAAAACAATAAAATAACATAAAATTAACGCTAACGTAACCTAAAATTAAAAAAAAATGAAACTTTAAAAACTAACGATTTTTGTTTTAAAATGTCAATTTCTGGGAAAAAAACGCTAACAAACTCGAAAAACGTAAATTGGTGAAAAAAATTTATCCTTAAGATATAATAATTCTTTATTAAATATGACCATTTCCTTTGTAAGTCGCTAAAATAGCATGTATAGTATTTTCAATAATTTATTAGCCAAATTGAAAGTTTTAATTTCACCGGTTAAGAGTATTTAAAAATCAAAAATGTTATTCAATTTGTATAAAGTAGTCTATGATATTTCTTTTGAAAAAAAATTATTTTGTAGATTTACTTTTAAATTTGGTAGATTTCAGAATTAAAAATTCAAGATAAAACAACTTAAAGTTATAAAAAGTTAGATTTTCTTCTTTTTATTTTATAGGGATTGTGGGGGATTTTTAGAAAAATATGGGAAACAGGGGAATAAAGGACTGACTCTGATTCATACAATAATTAATTAGGAACGCATGAACGTATTTTTTTGTTTAATAAATAATCCATTTCTCCAAATAATAATTTATTATTCTCCTAATTTCAAAATTATCATTATTAATAAAAAATGTCTATAAATTTACCCACCAATAATAGAAGCATTTCAAATTTTCAAAAGCAAGAATGTCTAGTTTTTGAGTTAAATGTCAAGTGAGTGCATTAACCGAAGCAGAAACGCGACCTCATAAGGGTGTCAGCTTCTCATTAGTAAAATCGATGTCGTATTTTAACCTACAAGAGTAAATCTGTTTTCTCTCCCCTCTCTTTCTTTATCACACTCTAGAAAAAAAACGACACAGAGAAAAAGAAAAGGAGAGAAAGGTAGACTCACACAAGAGAAACTTTTAAAGCCAAACCTGTCCTCATGAGCGGAAGTAGTGTGTGTAAGTAGTGGAGCTCAAGCTTGGGCCGGGCGAGGGTGCGTCGGATTACTTACACCACCATAGACAAGACTACTTCAAAGACAAGTATGCGGTGTCTCAAATTAAAGAGGAACACGCCACCCAAGGACACCAAAGTGCACGAATTCACCATAGACTTCTTCCAACTTCTTCCCCTAATATCTTCCCGTTTTCCTTCTTCCTTCATCCATCGTCCTTCCTCCTCTTCCCCACCTCCTTTATCACCCTACCATAGAGTTCTTATAAATTCTAAAAAACTTTCTCGAGAATATTTTCCAAACCAAGTATGTACTATGTATCCATCATGATGAAAGCGAAAAAACAGATCAAAAAAGGGGAAATAGGGTAACTTTTTCACGAAAAAGGGAAAGATCAAATATTTATTTTTACATTTAGAAAAGGAGGAACAATCTTTTTATAAGAAATAGTATAATTTTTAAATAATGTTAAATGATTTTTTAATAATTTCTGCAAATAAAGAATTTGGTTTAAATTGGACATATACTTAGGTCCTTGCAAATCCATTCAGGCGATATGAAAAAGCCCATGAAGAAATGAAATTTATAAAATAAACCATTTTTATATGTTTTAAATGGTTTTCATGAATAAGATTTCTTCCTTTTCTTACTATAATTAATATATAATTCATACTTTGAATGTAAATTAGAAACAACACTCTTCAATGCTCACAAACTCAAATTAATAATAGTTCAAGTTTGAACGCCTAAAATATATAACACTAGCACTGAACCGAAATCTCTTGAAATGCTTTGAAATCTTTTAAAATAATTTAAAATCTTTAAAATCCTTCGAAATTTTTCGAATTTCTTCATATTTCTTGAAACTGTTAAATTGCAGAGAAATCTCTTGAAATACAATTTAATTTATTCTCTAAAAATCTCTTAAAATTCGTTAAAATCCATTGAAATCGTAAAAATCGATTAAAGCAAGTAGAAATTATTGAAAATTCCTTGGATATAAATTAAATGAAAATTATTCATCAAATTTATCTAAAAAAAGCCTCGTGTAAATAAAATGCACGTGATCAAAGTGCAAGTTCACGTCCTTGGATTTTCTTTTTTTAATATTAAGAGTTCTAAATTTTTTCAATTATGACTTTTCAAATTCTTTGGAATCGTTTGAAACGACTTCAAATCTTTAAAAATCCTTTAAAATTTGTCGAAATCCTGCATATTTCTTGAATATATTAAAATCCGTAGAAATCCCTTAAAATGAAATTGAATTTATTCCCTAAAGTTATCTAGAAATTCGTTACAATCCCTTAAAATCGTGAAAATCCATTAAAATAAGTGAAAATCATTTTAAATTCCTTGTATATATTTTATTTATATTTTATTTGGTCTCAAAAAAAAGTTTGGATATCTTTATTTAAGAAAAGGTAAGAAACACCGTCGTACTTTATTATAGTTAATTTCAAAAATATTTAATTTGTATAGATTCAACGAAAAAATATTTCACCTTTAAAGTTTTTTAAAAATCCTACATAGTTTAGTTTGAAATTAGTAATATTTAAAAAGTTAAATTAATTAGTGTAGATAATTCGGTAAGATAAAAAAAACAGCTTTCACTACTCGCGGTAGCATATTCTAGTTTTGAATAAAATAATTTTTTATACAAAACGAGCAATTGTATTTTCAAATATCGTATTTTTAAAGAGATGAGGGGAAAAAGGGAATGGTTTTCGAGATAAGGGGAAGGACTGCGTACGCTGTGATGACTGACTTTCAATAAGTAAGATTTGAGAACAAGTTGAATATTAACAAATTTAATTAATCCTAAATAACAAAATTCAACTGAAATTTTATAAGATTAGTATCACTGAATTAAAAGTGATTTTAAAAAAAAGAAGTCTACTATTTTTTCAAATTTTAATCAAAGAATATTCACAATAATTTACAAAAGTTTCTGAAAAATCAAGTAAATGATTCTTCCTTATAGAGGAACCTTTGTAGTCGTAACAGTTTCAAATTTTCTGTAAATGATTCAATGAAATTTTTCTAAGTTGATAAATTTCAAATATGTACACCGTTTCAAGTAAAGTGTTTTAAGCAGTAAATGTGTCTGCACGTGTGTGGGTATGGGGATGTGGCCCCTTTTGTTAACAAGATAAGTTAAATATGATTGTAGATAAATTGAATAATTTTGGAGGACTTATTTGCACTACTAACATCTCAAAACTGGGACAAGGATTTTTCAAAATATTGAGTTGTACAGGTTTATGTACTTTAAAATATTTTAAAAATGGGGTTTTTATAGTGAATTTTTTTTCATTCACATAATTCAAAGTTGATATGACAATATAAAAGACTCCTTGCCTCGCGACGAATCGATTGACCTATAAAATTAATACATTTAGTTGAAAATGAAGGAAATTATGGTCTTGCTTTCTTATAGTATATTTTAAGCATCTAAGACTACTTATATGAAGTGTGCTTACAGTTAAAGAGTTTTTACAAGCACTGAAATACAAATTTTATTATTTAACATTTAAAAAATGAATTTAAAATCAAAGTACCCTTCTTGATCTCTCTCTTTTTGATCAACATTTTTGTCTTAAATGTACTAATATGCAAATTAAAAGAATTATAATTCTGAACTGTGACAGGGGATTTCAGTTAACAATTGTAATTTCAACTTTGAGATAAGGAATTTTTAAAAATATTCTAAAAGAATGCTGAGTTAGGACATAATTTTGACTTTTAACAGGGAATATCATGAAGAACTATAATCATTACTTTGGGACAAACAATTTCCGCAAAATAGAAGAATTTTGACTTCAGGCCAGAAATTATAATTATTATTTTAGGACAGAGAGTATCCATAAAGAATTATAATTTGACTTGAAACAGGAAATTTTTGACATAAACCGGGAATTTTTGAAAAGAATTTTAATTTTGATTTAGAAGGGAATTTACAAAAATCGTGTTCCGTGTCAGAATTCGTCACAGTTGGAAACTTCCCTCTTCCAAATTTTGGAAAAAGAGAGTTAGTATATTTCTGAATTATAATAGAAATAATATAATTCTGACTTGGAACAATGAATTTTGGAAATAAATTTAATTGTGAATTTTTTAGGGAATTTCGTGAAGATTTATAATTCTGTCTTAGAACAGGTAATTTTTCGCCTAAAAGAGGCAATTATGGAAACTAATTTTTATTCTGATTTATAAGAAGGGAATTTACAAAAAGAATCCTTGTTGCAATTCAGAATTCGTCAAGATTTTGAAAATTACTTGTTCCAAATCAGAATTGGTTTGAATTTAGAAATACTTTTTTTTGCAAATAAAACTTTTCTGGAATTTGAATCTTCCCTCTTTTAAATCTAAAAAAAGGGAGTTACTATATTTTTGAGTTATGATAGAAAATTTTGTAAATAAATGTAATTCTGATTTGAAACAGGAAATTTTTGGAATGGAATTTAATTGTGACTTAGAACAGGGAATTTCCGTAAAGAATTCTAATTTAAACTTTGAGACAGTGAATTTTCGTAAAGAATAATAAGTTACAATTGCGAACAGAGAATTTCCGTAAATAATTATAATTTCCACTTTGAAACAAGGGATTTCCGTAAAGAATTGCAATTTGGACTTCAGTACAGGGAACTTTCGTGAAGAATTAATATTTGAATTGGAACAGAAAATTGTTGTCATGGAGCGTGAATTTTGGAAAATAATTTTAATTCTCATATAGAAGAAAGGCATTAAAAAAAAGATGTTCAAATTTATAATTATAATTTTTTTACAAAATTCTCTGTTCCAAATCAGAATTGTGATTCTTATGACGAAAAATTATCTGACCTTCCAACTCAGAATTATAATTCTATTGCCAAACTCCCTGTTCCAAATCGAAAATCTTTGATATATATCAAAATAATTAGAAATCTCTTGAAAACTTTCGAAATCATTTTATAAAAATATATACTGTTGAAGGTGGTAAACGACATACTTCAGACCAAAAGAATTCGTTGTTAGATCCTTTATTCCATCGCCGTTTCGAAAACTATCGTTTTCCTCATCAGGACAATATAATTTTATTGAGTAGAAAAGTTTATCCTCATCTTAATTTAAAAGGTCTCTGTTTCTCGTTTCCATTCTTCTTCAAATCTTCTTTTTCCAGTTAAAATTTTATATAATTCATGTTGCTTTTTTTAATAATAATTTAAAAATTGTGAAATTATAATTGTAAATTTAATAATTTGGTTAAAAACGTTGAATATAAGTCAGAAGCATAACTGACATTTTACTCAATTTTTTCAAAGAGAAAAAGAGAGAAAGAGAAAAATTAACAGAGACAGAAATATCAATGCCATATCATCAATTTATATCATAAGGTACTATAGTTTCTAAATAATTCTTGTGCCCGCCAACTGATATTTTAAATATGAATGGAAAATGAAAACAAAGAATATATATAAAATGTTGACGAGTTCATTCTATTGATTCTTGTTTTTATATCATAATTTTGAATTTATAAAAATACTGAAGTGTCAATAAAGGATTGATTATTATTTTTTAAAGACGTTTGTGCCTATTTTTGACAACATATTAATGGTCCTTCGAGCCGGATCAGAATCCAGCGCTAAGGAAATACTGGGAAATCCAGAAATCTGCTTTGTGGAGTTATCTGCGGAAAAGCAAATTCGTTACGATTACTGACAGGTCAAAATGGCAAAACGCACCTTTAAAGATTTGGGAAATCTGGAGAAAATTCTAGAGCAAAATTCCATTCAATTCCTTCAAGACATCCACATAATTCTTTACGGTAACTTAGCGAGAGGAAATTTTGTGAGAAGAAATATCCGTAAGTTTGACACTTTCAATTTTGAAAAGAACGATCAAAAGTATCTAGATCATATAAAAGCTGTAGAATCCTTGGTATCTTCAAGTCGATTATTAGAAATTGCAAATTTATTTCAAGTGAGTAGGAATTCAGATTCCTTAGTAAAAAATATAGTGGATTTTTTCATGGTCGAAAAATCACCGAGACCATTAACCACGATATGACATTACGAATGAAATTCATTATGTACAAGGTCAAGAGCTTCAAATGTCAGTATACACTCAAATTTTTCACACAAATCTGCTTTAGAAATTGAATTTAATCTCGCACGTAAGCAATTAGAAATTAAGAAAAATTTTGTTATCGAACAGGAGGAAGTTTTAACCTGCCAGGAAAACATTTTAGCTTTGGAGATGGAAATAAACGATTTAATATGTGATGGTTCCGTACCTAAAGATGTTATTAGAGCAAAAGAAAAACTGGGTTTTAAACAAAAAGAACTGGAAATTAAGCAGAAGCGCCTGTCAGGTCAAGAAATGCTGATGGATCGAGAAGAAGCATTAGCGAAGCAAGCAGCAGCCATGGAAAAAGATTCTGTGGAGATGCATCTGGATAGACGAAGTGAATGCAGTTTAAATTCTGACAGGAGATCCGAAAGTCAATCTTGGTTAGAAGACGTTGATGGCCCAGAAAGGAAAGAAGATTTGGAAAACGTAAGAAAAGAGTTATTTTCAGAATCTCAAAAAATTAAAACTTTTGAAACGAATAACGGAGTGGAAGATTTAACTAGAAATGTAAAACGGATGCTCGCCTGTCAAACAATCGGAAGCGAGTTAGGACAATTTGATGGATCTTCAATGCTACATTGGCCAGCATTCATATCACGGTATAAGTTGTCATCTGATTCATGTGGATTTTCACCTGCAGAAAATATTCTTCGCCTAGAGAAAAGTTTGACTGGAGAAGCAAGATCAAAAGTGGAAATGCTATTGGTCAAATCCAAGAATCCGGATGTGATTATTGAAATATTAGATTCAATATACGGAAAACCAGAACGCATCGTTTCAGAAATGATTGCGACAGCTAAAAAGATTTCAAAAGTTGAAAAATTGGAAGACTTCGACAACTTTAGTTGTTCAGTAAGGAACATCGTAGCTGCAATAGAAAATATTGACAGCGAATTCGTCAGCAAGAAAAGTTTGCTGTCAATCCTTGTAAATAAATTACCACTCCATTTATCAGTTCAATGGGGAAGTCACCTCGTTGATAATAAAATTTCGCCAAGTTCCGCAACTTTGAACGAATTTTCCAAATGGACCCGATAAATGGCTGAAGTTTTTTCAAGAATTTCTTCATCGACTGAAAATTCATTTATTTCTTTTGGTCAAGATTTAACAACAGAAATACGTATGAGAGAGGTTAAAGGACGAAAGGTCAGTGATCCGAAATCTTGTCCAGCTTGCAACGATGGATCTCACACTCTCGAATCATGCCCAGCCTTTAAGAAAGCAGACATTAAACAAAGATGGAAGATGGCGGAAAAAGTGAAAGTGTGCTTTTGCTGTCTTCACAAACATGTCGAAAAATGTCAGAAAAGAAAGGCCTGTGGAATCAACAATTGCGAACGATTTCATCATCGAATGTTGCATAAAATGACCAATGATAAAGATGCAAAAATAGCAAATATCAATGCCACATATGAAGTTCAAGATGGAGTGATCTTGAACATTATTCCAGTTCAACTTCAAGGGCCTAAAGGTGTTTTTTCCAGTTTCGCCTACCTAGATGATGGAAGCACCACGACTCTCATCGACGAAGATTTCGCACAGCAGATGGGTTTAGACGGTCCAAAATCTTCACTGTGCTGCAAATGGGCAGGCGAAATTGATCGATATGATAATAAATCAAAAATTGTAAGCGCCGAAATTTCAGGCATTCATTATGAAAATTTTTTCAAACTTAAAAAAATTAGAACAGTGAAAGACTTAGGATTGCCCGAACAAAAATGGGACATTAGTAAATTGAAAGCTAAATATCCACATCTAAATAACGTGAATATCTCAATTCGAAAGGAGGGAAACCTATAATTCTAATTGGTCAAGATAATGCTGATCTCCTTGTGTCTCGAGAAATAATTTAACCTTCAGAAAACACACAAATTATTTCAAAAACAAAGCTTGGATGGATAGTTCATGGTCCAGTTGAATCATCTTCAAAAGGAGTTCACGGATTTCAGAATCCTGCAGTCACGCTTCTGTGTTGCTCGATGAATGAAGAGAACCTACATGAAGAGGTTAAGAGATATTTTACGCTGGAAAATTTCGGAATAACTGCCTCAAAATTCAACAAAGGTCAAACCATCGAAGAAGAGTTTAGAAACTAAGTTGAAAAAGGATACTCAACTTGGAAGTGCCTACTGTGCCGAGGTTCAAAAATTAGAAGAAAAGGGTTACTCAATACTTGTCAGTTCAGAAGAAATAGAGAACCGTAATAAGAAATGGTTTCTTCCTCATTTTCCAGCAATTAACGTGAATAAGCCTGGAAAAGTAAGACTTCTTCATGATGCAGCTGCAAAGGTAAATGGAAAATGTTTGAATGATCTTATTCTAACTGGACCAGATTGGTTAATATCACTATTTACCATCTTGATCAAATTTAGAGCAAACAGGATAGCCTTTACAGCTGATATCCGTGAGATGTTTCATCGAGTTAAGATTGCTGATGAAGATAGTTACACACAGTGCTTTCTTTGGCGGAATTTAAAGACAGATGAAAGACCCGAGGTATATCGAATGACAGCTATGTTATTTGGAGCATCATCGTCTCCATTCCTAGCACAATTTGTTTAAAATTACAACGCCAAGCAATTCGAGGAAGTATACCCAAAAGCAGCAGACGCCATCATAAAAAATCATTACGTAGACGATTACATTCATGGAGCAGGAACTGAAGAAAACGCAATAAAGCTGATACGAGAAGTGATATTTATCCACGCAGAAGGAGGATTTGAATTAAGAAATTTCGTTAGTAATTCTATGAAAGTTTTGAAGAAAATTCCCGAACATCTCGTGGCTGAAGATATGCTAACTACCATGGATGCCAAGAATGGACAGCGAGTACTCGGAATTATTTGGAAGGCAACGACAGACGAACTTCTGTTCTCCCTGAACTTCTCAAAAATAGACAAAGCAATTATCACATGTTCAAGAATACCTACGAAAAGGGAGGTGCTGAATGTCGCAATGTCGGTTTTCGATCCGATAGGGCTACTATCGCCAATTACAATTAAAGTTCGAATTTTACTCCGAAGGATATGGAAAGCTAATATTGGTTGGGACGATGCAATAACTTGCAAAATGTTCAATACATGGAAAAGATGGTTGAAAGTATTAATGAGAATCAAAGATTTGAAAATTCCCAGATTGTATTCATCAAAACTGCAGGACGCAACAATGGTTCAGCTTCACACTTTTTGTGATGCCAGTGAAGAATCGTACTCATCGGCTGTGTATTTGCGAATTGAAGATGAAAGTGGAGTTGACGTTGTTTTAGTAGCTTCAAAGGCAAGAGTGTCTCCTTTACGTGAGTTGACGATACCAAAACTGGAACTGTTAGCAGCAGTTTTAGGTGTTAGACTAGCAAAGGTAACAGGAGATGCTTTCGAGTCAACAATTAACTCAAGACATTTCTGGTCCGATAATAGGACAGTTCTTCAATGGATGCAAACTGAAAATAAACTTCCATGTTTTGTAGCGTCTCGAATTGGTGAGATTTTAGAGTCGTCCAACCTCGAAGAGTGGCACTGGGTTCCAACAGATAAAAATGTGGCTGACGACTGCACAAGAGATGTCCCAGCGAATAATTTTGACAGCAATAATAGGTGGTTTAAAGGTCCAGAATTCTTGAGGTTGCCAGAAGAACAATGGCCTAAAATTTCATCGTCGAGAAAGGACAGCAACGAAGAAATAATTAATGTTGTAACAATTGAACGCATCGATGATTCTCTTCCGGAAATTAAGTCCTACTATACGTGGAAAAGGATTTTACGTATTACAGCGTGGGTGAAGAGATTTATTCATAACGCAAGACTACCTGAAAAAAAATCGAAAATTTAATTTATTAGAAGTTAATGAATTGGAATGGGCTGAGCAAAAATGGTGGAAATCTGTTCAGAAACAATGCTTTCCACTGGACTTTCAGAACATCAAAGAAAAAGAATTAACGAAAAAAGTGAAAAAGAATGGGAAACGAAATAGTCTCAACCTATATCTCGATGAAGAACTTGGAGTACTGAGGATATCAGGAAGACTTGAACATGCAGATTGTCTGGAAATGCTAACGAAAAGACCGATTTGTTTAGATGGAAATCATCCATATGTTGAAGCGATGATAAAACATTATCACGAGGAGAACGGACATCAAGGTACTGAGACAGTTATCAAAGAGCTGAGAAAATCATTCTGGATCACGAAAATACGTAGTTGCGTAAAAAAGATTTGCTTTAATTGCATGATTTGCAAGAAAAGGAATTCAAAACCTGTACAACCTCAAATGGGGTTTCTACCAAAAGAACGATTTCACATTCATGAAAAACCCTTTACGGCAACCGGAGTGGATTACTTTGGTCCCATGTACGTTAAAGTAGGTAGAAGAATCGAAAGACGATTTGGTGTACTTTTTACTTGTCTCACAATTCGTGCAATTCACGTAGAAATAGCCCGATCATTGACAACGGATTCATGCATTATGGCAATACGAAGATTGCCCGAAGAGGCAGGATTAAAAAGTTGTGGTCTGACAATGGAACGAATTTGAAATCAGTCAATCAAGAACTTCTAAATGCTTTCGAAGACATCAACCATGAACAAATGAAAGAAGATATGACAAGGTTTAAAATCGAATGGAATTTTATCCCTCCAGCATCTCCTCATATGGGAGGATGTTGGGAAAGACTGATTGGATCCTTTAAACGAACTGTAAACGCGATTTTAAAAGAGAAACATCCTACAGATAAAGTTCTGCAAACTTTATTTGCCGAAGCTGAATACATTGTGAATAGTCGTCCACTAACGTACTCGTCAATAGATAGTAATGATCCTCCAAGTATTTCTCAGAATGATATTTTGATAGGTAATTCTTTCGAAATGGAAACTCCTGGATTATTCACCAAAGATGACGAGATTACTCGAAAGCAGTGGCGAATATCGCAATATTTAGCGGATCAATTTTGGAAGAGATGGTTACGAGAATATTTACCGACGCTTTTGAATAGAAGAAAGTGGAGAGAAGAACAACCAAATATCAAAGAAGGAGATCTAGTTCTCATAAAAGACAAGGACTTAATTAGAGCATCATGGCCGTTAGGATTTGTGATAAAGACGTTTTCTGGAAAAGATAACGTAATGAGAGTTGCAGACGTCAAAACTGTCAATGGAGTTTATCGTCGTCCAGTGACTAAATTACATCCGCTACAAGTTCTGTGATGACTACGGGAGTCATCACGGGGGGGGGGGGTGAGAGAATGTGCCCGCCAACTAATATTTTAAATATGAATGGAAAATGAAAACAAAGAATATATATAAAATGTTGATGAGTTCATTCTATTGATTCTTGTTTTTATGTCATAATTTTGAATTTATAAAAATACTGAAGTGTCAATAAAGGATTAATTATTTTTTTTTTAAAGAAGTGTGTGCCTATTTTTGACAACAATTCTAATAACTAAAATTAAATGAAAGAATTAGAAAATTAACAATTATTAACAATCATTAAACTATTTTGAAATTTTACATACTGCTGTTGATAATTAATTAGATGTAAGTAAAAATTAGAATAATGTAAAAAATTCAAGTAAAAAATTTCCCAATCAATAAAATGACCAGTTTCAACCTGGTGTTTAGCTATGACTTTATGGTTTTTTGGATTTTTTCTAAAATTATAATTAATTCTGGTAGAAAGTAATCTACTAGTTTGACCAACATAACATTTTTCACAATTCAAACATTGAATTTTATATACTACATCAGTAAGTTTCAAATTATCTAATAAGTCTTTTCCTAATTTTATAAATTTATCAAGTTTTGAATCAATTTTGAAACTTGTTGTAATATTAAAATCATTTAAAATCCTTTTAATTTCAAAAGATAAATTTCCATGATAAGAAATTAATAATGTTGGTTTAAAATTTAAATTCCTAACTATATTTATATTGGTTTGGTTAGATAAAGAATCTGTAGTTGTTTTAATTTTATTATTAATATGTGTTTAAATAAATTCTGTTGGATAATTATTCAAATAGAGAGTTTTTTTGAAAAATTCAATATTTTAATTGTGGAATGATTCATGTGATAATTTAAGCGCTGTATCTATAAGATTTTTAACTATAGAAATTTTATGTTGTATTGAATGGTTAGAAACAAACTTTAAATATCTACTTGCATAAGTTTCTTTACGATACCAACCTGTGATGATATGACCTGAGTCAGTTTTTATAACTTTAACATTTAAAAAAGAAATAGAATTATTACTTTAAATTTCATATGTGAATTTAAGTCTTGGATGATAATAATTAAATTAATTCATAACATAAATTAGTTTATCTTTCCGTAATATAATAAAAGTATCATCAACGCATCTAAAATATGTGTGTAAAGAAAAATTTAAATTTTTTACGACATTTGATTCTAAGTCTTTCATAACTGAATCAGCTAGCACTGGAGAAATGGGAGAACCCATAGGTGTTCCAAATATTTGTCGGTAAAAATTGTTATTAAATTTAAATACTGTTTTACATCATTTTTTCATTCATTTTACATCATTAAGAATTTTATTCCTTCTTCAAATGTATCAAGAGGTAAATCTGTATAGTTTTTTATGTTAATCCATCTACTCAAAATACTATTAATTACTAAATCAATTGGAACGTTAGTAAATAACGAAGAAACATCTAGCGAAACCATGATATGATCAGGTAGAATTGTTTGATTAATTATTATATTTTTAAATTCAAAAGAATTTTTTACTTGAGATTTTGGTACTATGAAAGCTTTTTTAAGAATGTTATTAAAAATATTAGCCATTTTATACGTCTGTGAGTTTTTTAATGAAACTACAGGTGGAAGTGGACTATTAGGTTTATGAACTTTAGGTAACCCATACATTCTAGGAATGTTAGTGTCATGGACTTAAATATCTTTGCGTAATATATCTTAACCTAAATATTCATTAATTCGCAAAGAATTGAACAATTTACATGTTTTATTTTTTAATTCTTTCTCAGGGTTTTCATCTAGTTTTTCATATGTTGTAGTATCATTTAATAATTCTTGCATTTCTTTAAAATATGATTCCTTTTTAAGCATAACTGTAATATTACTTTTATCTGCATGGGTAATTAGTAATTGTTTATTAGAATTGATAAATGTTTGTGTTGTATTAATATTTTGTGTTAAGACTCTATCAGCATGAATATTTTATTGTTCTGTAATAAATTTTGTCATGTATTAATTATTCTATGTCTTAACAAATCACGATCCTCAGTATTTTCAATTAAACCAATATTTGACTCTATATCTTTAACAATATCCAAAATTATTTTACGTTTGTTTGTTAAAAAGGAAGAACTAAATTTTTTCCCTAACCTTAAAATACCATTAACTTTGTCTGGAATATCAACATTACTAAAATTTGTAATCCAAGGATCTTTAGAATCAGAATTATTTGTGTCTTTATGTTCATTTATATTAATACCTGAACATCACTTTTAATTTTTAAATTTTGAAGTTTTTTCTCTAGTTTTTGTTTATCTTTTGAATTTCTTATTGTGCTATTTAATTGATTTTGTAAACTGTTAGTATATATATATATATATATATATATATATATATATATATATATATATATATTATTAGGCAATGAGTTTTTTGAGTTTATCTTAACGTTATTAAAATTTTGTTTTAAATATTCTAAATGGATATTTAAGTCTTTGATTTCATCATTAAGTAAACGACGTTCTAAAGAATCTATCATAATATTAACATGGTTTTTTGCACTGTGACTAAAAAATTGTAAATTTCTAACATTCTTCGTAGCATTAGTAATATTCTTTGGTCATAAATTATGAAAGAGACAATTAACAAGAAATGATTTTCTAGTTATTAAATGATTAATTTTCTTGTTCAAATTGATGAACTTTTTTACATCTGTAGAAGAATTTGGAAAATTATGTTTGATTTCGTTGAGATACATATTGTTGTAAAAACAACAATTTTTATCTATAAAAACTTGAATTCAATTATTTTGATTACTAACACCTTATAAATAAGCTTGAGTAAACTTCAAATTTGAACATAAAAAATTTGTTAAAAAAAATTATGATAGTTAAATTTTAAAATATGGAAAAGATGATATAAATCATTAAACATAAATAAACTTTGAATTTTGACTATGAAAATTAACAATTTGTGTCAACAGCATTATAATAGATTAGTAAAGATGTTAGAAGTCGATGGCATGAATCAATAGCGTGGATAAACTTCTAAATTTGACATTAAAATATAACAAATTATGTCAGAACATAATATTAGTTAGATTAGAAAAGATGTTTAATTGTTGTTTAATTGATGTTTAATTTTGAACTCTTCTAAATTGACAGGAAAAAATTAACCACTGGCCGCGGTATACACCCTGACAACAGTTATCATCTCCTTTAACTCTCCAGGAAGTCACAACAGTGAATACCAACATAAGATGCAAACTTCAGCTAAGTTTTAAACGATGTGGCTATAAAAATTAGCCTCTGCTTGGATGCTGTCAGTGTCCTTAATACTTCAAAGACCAAAGGTGGACCTTTCATCTCGAATTAAAGCAGCCGAATCTGAACCACTGTCCTATCGACTTTGGCACTCCCTCTTTGTCATCTCTTGTGTCTTACACTCCCGGGATCCTATCTCAGTATCGATTTTCGTCACGATGACCAAATCTTCTTCGAAAGTCTGCTATGAAACCTTTTCGCACCCGAAGCTCACCGGCTTCAAATCAGATTCGCCGAACTACGTCCCACGTATTAGCTTGGGCATTCCATATGAAGTCACTCGAAAAAATACGAAACAAATTTTTTTTCTTAGTTAAGGTATTGAAGAACATTCTTTACACCACCAATGCATGTTAGACACTTTTTGTACATTGTATTCACGAAATACATTATAAAGTACTATAGAAATCCATAAACAATAAAAAATTTGTATTTCAAACTTCAAAATGTTGATATATAATTTTTCATCCATTAAATACCTAATTCTAAAATTTAAATCAGGTATTTTTTTTTCAAGGCCTGAAGAATGTTCCTTTGCCAATTTTTGGATGGCAGCTCCTGCTCATAAAAATGGTGTTAGAATGATTTTTTATTTAAATATATCACCTGCAAATTCTTAAAAATGGAATTTTTTTAATGCAATATTTTCCAAAAGTGCCTAGGCCTTCGGGATTTCCTTTTTTGTTTCGACGTGGGAATTCTTGTTCTTTTACTTGCTTTTAAAAAAGTTTTTAAATATATAAAAAAGACAGAAAAGTATTCAGATAAATGTGTATACATCTGAAAAACTTCTAAAAGAAATACATCTTTCTCTTTTCTTATATCTTACATCGTATACCAGAAAAAATACACCTTGATTATCTTCTTTTCATGTTTTCAAAATTTGATAAAAAAAAAATAAAGAAAATTTTCGGGAAAGGCCAACCTTTTTTATTGTTTCCATATTTGTTTATAGCTTATGCTTATACAAGGAAGATATCCTATCAGCTTTGTGGGGGTTTGTGCCTTTTTGAGGACGTGAATTTGTTTAATATAATTTTTTATTTTTCCTCTTACACTATGCAAGATATCGAAGAAGAGCAACGGGTTAGAACTTTTCTAGATGTGTAAACTTTTATGTGAACATTTTTGTGAATCTTATGTCAGAATTCCTACACCGAGAAGAAGAAGAAGAAAATCCTGAATACCTACGCTCGTTCGGAAACTACTGCATTTCGAAAAAAAAGTTCTGTCAAGTTTTCGGAATTCGCAGGTAATCCCTGAATGGTTGTGAAAAATCAACAACAAAAAATTGAATTCAACCGTGAAATATGTGTTCCGTTATTTTCATCCTAGAAAAAATATATCTGAAAAAAGTCTGTCTGCCTACCCAGTTTAAAAATGCCTTCAGGGATCTTAAAACACGTTTGGGGTGTTAAAATTGATCCAGACACAATATAATATAAGAAGAAAGTATGGAGAAGAAGGTATGGTTTCTTAAAATACACTTCATTTTTTTATAAATTTGTAACCCCTGCCTTATTTTATTATATTCGGTAACAAAAGAAAGACTATCGGAAAATGTTACCAAAATATTGGTTGAAATCAGTGCAATATTTTCTCTAAATTCGTGTTTTTTGAGCATATAGAAGTGAAATTTATTTTTTATCCAGATTGGGCAGCTTAGGTTATCTTTATATCAACTACATTTTAGAAAATTTTGAAATTGTGGTTGTATGTAACCTATGAGACAATAATACAAAGTCTATAAATTTATTCTTAATTTTTTTTTTTGTTTTAGAAATTTCTTGGGCTTGCAAGAAAGTTATTACTACAGAAAAATGATTTTTTAATTTGGAAGTACTGATGCTTGATCTCAACTAACAGATTTTTTAGGTTTTGCTAACTTTTAAATTTTACATATTAACAAATTTCGAGAAGAATGTGATTTTTGGAACGAAAAGTAATCTAGTTTTATGGCAACTGTAATAAAGAGATAAAAATTTAGAATGCAAACCTAAAAAAAAATAACTTAGTGTTCGAAAAATGAATTTTTTTTAATATTTAAAATTGTGACATTCGAGAAAACTGAGTGCTGTTGGCACATCGTGGGTGTGGTGAGCCCACACTTGTAGTTATTTACTACAAGAAACTATCCACCTAGAAACACTACTCGAATCGGGTAGTGTCACGCCTACCCTGAAAGGGAAATGGCTTAATGTTTGCTAGAAAAAAAAATATATTCTGCAATTTAAAGGTAAATTTTCATACAATCGGACTTACTTATTGCCATTATACTGAACATTATTGCTTGCATGGTGCAACATATTTAAAGTTCCAACAAAAATTTGGAAATATTTAAAAAAAACTTCTGTTGAAAAAAAATGCTTTTTGTAAAATATATATATATTTATTAAAAATATATGGGTGCTTGCTAATAATTTGATCTGTTTAGGCAATAAAATTTTGAAAAAACACAGTTGTCGAAGATTTTGGAACTGTATTAAATCGTGCTTTGTTTTAAGTACTTTACTGAAATAATTTTAGAAAAAAGTTATTATTCGAAGAAAAAGTTTAAAATGACTGGAACCTACAGTGGTAAACTTTTTAGGAATCACTCACATATACATATACATTTTATTTTTATTGTCATTTTTGTTTTCCGGAAAAAGAAAATTCCTGAAGTAAAGAAAAGATTCAAGTCGGTCAACATTAACTCCTGCGCCGGAGTTTTTGAAATTAGCCCTAATTGTTCAAACAATAATCATTTTTTTAATTAGACTTTTTTCCATCTTTCATATGAGAAGGAGCAAGTGACATTAATTGTTTGAATAATTGAAGACTGTCACAATAAATATTACCCAGCATTTATTACCTGTGCCATTAATTTCAGAAAATAATAACTTTCATGATTTACAAAATGAAAAAATTGTTTAAACAAATAAAAATTGTTTGATCAACTGCCAATATCCTAAAAAATATTACTGTTAATATTCGTGAATTGTCATTAATTCAAGAAAAAAAACTTATTGCGATTAACAGGGGAACAATTGTAAAAAAAAATGTGCTTGCACGGCTCGCTTCGCTCCCAAGTTTGAGCGCGCCCAGGGCGCGCGACTGTTGGTTCTCGCGCTTAGCGCTCGATAATATATTTATCTCGCGCTTCGCGCTCGGTCTCTGTACTTCCTCCATACTTGTACCTTTTAAAGTTGAAGGTCAAAGCCTCGACAACTGTCATTTGGTGATTGTGAATTCTCTTTTGTTAAAGCTCCTTCAGCTTTATCGAACACATTCTCATCATGTGTCTCGTACTTCGCACTCGATTTTGCCCAAAATGCGAACTTTTCTACATTAGGTTCAACACTATTATATCAAATGTATATTATATTTATTTCTGTACCTCAGCCTGGGATTGCTCTTTCAGATATTGCAAAATAAAGTACAAACTTTATTCATCATGGTTACTGTAATATTTTTTTCTTCTTTTAGATTAAATTTTATCCTCAAATACGCTGAAAAATGCATCGTTTCAATAAATTTATATTATCAAAATTCATAATATGCATTGGCATTGAAACAAACGTATTTTCATTTTCTTCTTTTTATAATTAGAAAAAAGTGCGCATCCTATAAAAAAAAACAATTTTCTTAATAAACATTTTATTGCAACTTGTGTCGTTTTTTCATATATTTAATTTGTTTATTTTTAATTTTATTTTCTAAGGTTAAAACAAAAACTATGCATCCTATCAAAAAGTTATTGCTAAAAAATTTTTTGATCTTTTTTAATGCACAATTTTTCTCTATTCATCTTTTTACGTACCTTGCGTCGTTTTTCCAAAGATTTATTTTTTCTACTTTTAATGCTATTTTTTACTAATAAAACAAAAACTACGCCTTCTATCAAAAAGGGATCAATAAAAAATGTGTAGACCTTTTTTATATGCACAATTTTTGTTCCTTCATCTTTTTTTATATCTTGCATAGTTTGAACGCAAAATTGAATTTTTTATTTTTCATTATTTTTTTGTGCGATCAAAATTTGAATTTTCAAATTTTTTTAAAAATTCAAAAAATTATTATGACAATATTGTACGGTGTTCAAAAATCACCTTTTTTTTCTCTTGACTTTTTCTTATATCGCGCGTTTTTTGGCTTAAAATGTTCATTTTCGTTTGTTTTTTTGGAATTTTGTAAATGTTATAATATATCACTTTTTGAACTAAAAATCTACATACATACACACAGAGAGACAGACACATTTGCGAAAACCTGTTTTTTGGGTTCAGATGGTAAATAATTACCAAATATGTTAGGTTGGAAATATTATTCCTAAAATTCATCATTTATATCATTTATCCCGAAAAATAATAAATGTTCACGATTTACAGACGAAAAGTGATAATCAAAATAATAATTGTTTAAACAATTGAAAATCTATTGAAAAATACTTCAAAAGTTATAACTTATCAAATATAAATAATTAATTCAGGAAAAATTCAAAAAAATACCGTCTTTAGCATGAATTTTACATAAAACTGGTATTTTGTATTTTTGGGACATTTTCTGGCCACAATACATGGGGGTTAGGGCCGTAAAAATTGAAAATAATTGGGTTAATAACAATTACTACTTTTTTCAATTTTTTTGCAAATCGAGCTGTTCCCATTATAAGCCCCATTTTAATTATACAAGCCCGGAGGCACGGGTTAATGTTGACTGATTTGAAAACAAAATAAGGAATTTCTTTTTCCAAAAAACGAACAAATTGGGTGGGAGAGATCTATCATCAAAAATCAAAAGTCGAATTTTTGTACGACCCTGTGAAACAATCAGATTTTCCTCTCTCTCTCTCTCTCTCTGAATCTCGACTAACCAATAAAAAGAAAGTAAAGTAGAAAAAAATAGATTTTTCGAAATAAAAAAAATCACGGGATTTTTCGGTTTGATAAAATTTCTGGATTTTTCTCGGTTCTTTGCGATTTCCCGGTCCGCTAGAGACACTGATTTTTAACAAAAAGAAAAGAATTCTTAACTAAAAATATCATAGTACAATTTTCAAATTAAGAAGAATCAGCTCTAAACCAAAAATAGTTGGACTTTTCTTATTTCTTAAACAGAGAAAAAGCCATTTTTTCAAAATAGGGAAAAGGGGGGTATTGAAGAAAGAGTGTGATGTCTGTGATATAATAAACCGCAGCAAAAAGTCTAAAAAAATCTGTCAATCGTAGTTTAGGAGATATTCGCGTTTTTGCGACCCACGATCTAAAATATAGATTTTTGATTTTCAATAGGAAATCATACTTCAATCTGTACTCTATTTGGTAACATCGTACTTTTATTACCTTAATAGGAACGTAAGTTTTATTTTTTTTTATCTTACGATCAAATAGAATAAAAAGAAAAGGATTATTCCGTATAAAATTTAAATTATTGGAAATAAAAATACATAATTGGATACTTGGACTTCATACGTATAAGATACGACCCAACTACACGTCATGACGCACCTTTCTCATTAGATGTAGAAAAGAATCTCTAATTCCAGCTCATACACAGAATAGCACTGATAAATTTAATGTAGCTAACGTTCATTATAAAATGTACACAAAACTTCAAAAAGTAAAATCAACTTATCAGAAAAAAAATTTAATGATGAAATCAGCAATATAGTTAATAGGATTCATAAACTAGGTCGATCATTTTTCAAATTATACAAAATATAGACCAGAGGGAAAAATTATTCATCATTCAATTACTCATTTCTTTAAACCTTTAAATTAAAGAAAAATTAACCTAATTAGAAATAGATTTTTGATGAATGAAAATTATATAGGGAATTAAGATTGAATTAGTGGTTTGAAAATGTATCCAATTAACAGTTCCAGATAAGATAGCTGAAACCTTGGCTTTAGGAATTAAATTTTTTTATTCCTTATAACTCAGAAAAATTTCTGTCTAATAATACAATGAAAACATCAAAGAATGTATAAAAAATGTTGAAGAAGAAAATAAAAAAGCAACTGTTAGAAACTGGCAAAAGGTTGAAAACAAGAATAGCTGAACAAAAAAGAGATTGCAGAATTGACAATTTAAACACAGGTTTGTCACAACACTCGTAGAATTTTATTAATATAAAGATTTTAGCTAGAGAAAACAAAACTTATAAAAGAAGATTCTAGAATCAATTTTCATCAAAAAGTAAAATATTTATTCCATAAATTTAAAAACAGAAATAATTAATGTTGAATGCGCCCTCTATATGAGAAACTTTGTACTATATTTCCAACATAATTTACGACTTGTTTCCTGTCACTATTATTTGTTTTGCATTGTTTGAGTAGTGTGGTTCGCTCTTCATTTTTAAAAATGTTACTTTTTAATCATTAGGAGACTTCTTTTGTTTTTCCAGGTTTTCCTAATTAAATATGTATTCGGTAGTGTTGTCAGAACCGTTTCCATTTTTTTCATCAAACCAAATTTTCTATAATATTGTAATTGTTTGGCTAATTTTTTTAAATTTTGTATTACGTATCATTTGCCTTAGGATGACGGACAGATTTAGGTCGGAGCGTCGCATGATGTAATTTTAATTTCAATAATTAAAATTTGACACTAAAAATTCTGGTCTTTTCAATAAATTTGATTGGAAGACTAAGAAAAAACAATAAAACTTACGTCTCTAATAAGGTAACTATTTGAATCGATCGGAGAAAATGTTGCTCCTTGAATTCTTGAGAATTCTTTTTGTTTTTCATCATACTTTCATGTCTCCCAAATAATCGGAAGTGAGTAAATTTTATATTTGAAGAAATTCCATTCATTGTCAATTAATTATAAAAATTTATGTTACCTATGTAATTACTATGTTAAATATCTAAAAACGGATTTTTCGTTCTTAAATATAAAAGGAACTTTAGTATTCGAACGATCCATCCACACAAGCTTTAAATTTTAAGATAGACAGTATAACACAAAACATTCATTTGTGAACGAAATATTAACTTTGAAATCTGAAATATAAAATGATCTTCAAACTTTTAACGGAGATGGATAGTAACACTGAACACAATTCCAAACACATTTTTTTCCAAAAAATGAGCCGATATGTATGGCTAAAGTAAAAAAAAATCTGAAGAATTCTCGGATTTAAACAAAATTACAGGATATTTCCCGGCTTTTCCTCAAATTTCGACGATGAAATATTAATTTAGCAAACAAAGAGACTGACAGACAAGGCATTCGAATTATCTCATTGTATCGGCCAAATATAGAACCACTAATTAAAGAAGAGGACCTCTTAATTTTGAAGAGTGCACCTCAGTTTTTCAATTATGATCTGCAATGCGCCATGATAATCTATTGCGGAGGACAATGAATGGCAGATTCTGAAAATGATCATCTCCCTTTCAACAATCACCCACTCAATTCTGATTGGGTCTTCCCCAATTAAGAAATTCAATATTGAATAGAGGTGTAAACTATTGATCGATCACACTTCGCAGGACAAAATGTCACCGATGAAAGTCCCGAGTGATGTTCATTCCCAAAACCTATTCTAAACCTGACCACACCTGTGAAATACTAGCACCGCCGATTTTCAGAAAATAGAGCGCTGAACGAAGCCCGCATGAATTTAATCGTTTTATCGATACATTCATCCGCATTTCCCCCATTTTGTTCACAGTGATAACACGTAGACGAGAAAGGGAAAAGGCAGAGGGATATCTACCATGTTGGTGAATGCACATACATTCGAGAATCAACATATACATAGTTACAGAACATAAAAATATGAATCGCCTCAACTGTACATTCGTATGTGCACGTGTCTACAACAGTGGTTTCAGGGAGCAGTTAAAGCGATTTTCATTTTCTTCTTTTTATTGCTCCATTAAAAGTTATGTCCGTCACATTTATGTCTGATTAAAATTTAACTCTACCGAATGTCGCTGTTTTAACGCCGGATATATATCTTGAATATTATCGCCGGTACTCGGTATTATCGTTTTCATAAAACCCGAAACAGATTAAAAAATTTTCTTCCTCAAGGTTATCATTTAAAATTAATTATATGAAATTATTAAGATAGAGGCAAAGCCATAACTAGCCTTCTGTGCGCCCGGTGCGAATGGATAATTTTGCCCCACCCCTCTTAAAGAAAGAAAATAGCGCCACAAGAAAATAGTTGATAAACTTTAAGGCCATGCTATACATGAGTCACGTGACCTAAATTATCGATATTTTTTTTTGCAACAACTCACGTCCACATCGAATGAGATATCGAGTTGAAATTTTGGGGAAAGCCTCAGGAAACAATAATGTACGTTTGTTTACAACATTTGGAACGAAATTTACAAAAAAAAATTTTTTTAAGAAATTAAAACCGGAGCAATATCGGCATTTTTTGTGCAACAACTCATGTCCACACAAAATGAGATATCGAGTTGAAACTTTGGGGAAAGCATCAGGAAACTGTAATCTGCGTTTGTATACAACATTTGGCTCGAAATCTTGAAGAAAAAAATGTAATGAATAAATAATACCGACCGTGCTGTAAACTCTGCAACCAATTTTCAATGTTCTCAATGAAACATTTTTGAGGTTCTGGTTCACATGTCTTGAGGAAAATGATGCAAACATCGGTTGCAAAAATTACACTTGATAATATTTGCTGGTTTGGTGCAAATAAACAAATTGATATTTGATATATCCATGGTGTCAGCACTGTTGATAATGCACAACGCTTGATTGCCGGTCGATATTTGTTATTCCAATAATAACTTTTTTTTCTTCCCCAACTCTATGCTTTACCACACAATGTCCTTTTATATTTATTAATATTTTCCCAAATTTTTTCCCCTCTATTTTAACTTTTATTTTTAAATATGGGACAATAAATATCGATCTCAAGACTGGCTGGGTCACTTGACTAATGTATAACATGGCCTTAAGGTTGAAATGGCAGGCTTCCGGCTCATTTGAGAAATTCATACATTTTGCAAAATGGTAGGAAAATAGTGTCATGCAGTTTTTGAAATATTACATCGAGGTATTACCTATATTTGTCAGGGACCGTACTTAAATTGCGTAAAAGCTCAATAATGATGGGGGGGGGGGGTCAAGATATTTTGTGACGGCAAAGGGGGGTCCTTTATTCATGTGCATAATTTTTAGAATTTCGCAAATGAAACAAAGGACTTGCACTAATTGTACAGAAAGTTAATATGAATTTAACTTTACGCGCGAAAGAAATCTGGCGAGTGAAAAACGAACCTAGCTAACAACAATTTTAAAAAAAGGTCCGGGAATTTTATTGGTCAGGGAAAAGTCAGGGATTTAAACAAAAAATATTGCAAATGTCAGGAACTTTCCATAACTTTAAATAACTTTTCAGAACAATGACTTTGAAATGTTTCAATTTTAATTTGAAATTATTTTATTTCGTTTATAAATGATTCTAGATAAAAATGTTACAAATTTAAGATTCTGTTCTTCGAATATTGATGCTGAAAGCAAATGAAAAATAAGTCAAGGAAAAATTAGCGAATTTTTAAAATGAAATTTTACGTTAACCCTGATATAATATTCTTGATAGTAATTTATTTGCCTTGTATTGACATATTTCTCTTTTTTTGCAGTGGCTTCCTCCTGAAGATTATCTTCTCATTTATAAATTTTATTATCTATTTGAAAATTCAACAATTGTGTTGAAAACTGAAATCTTTTTTTGATACAAATTCAAATATTTGTTTGAAAATTTGTCTTTTTGATTTAAAAATTTAAATTTGATTTAAATTTAAAATTTTGATTTAAAATTTAAAAATTTAAAAATTCAAACATTTTAAAATTTTAAAATTGATTTAAAATTTAAAAATTTGATTTAAATTAGTACAAATTTCATTTCTCTTGGATAAAAATGCATTTATTTGGTTGAAAATTCAACAATTTTTTGTTGAAAATTCGTATTTTTGGGTTGAAAGTTCAAGTATTTTCATAGAAAATTTACATCTTGTTTAAAATGTATATTTTGATGTTGAAAAGTCAAACTAAAATCTGTTTCGGATTGAAAATTAAACTATTTTTTTTTGTTGAAAATTTGTCTTTTTGATTTTAAAATTCATCTGTCTCAGTTGAACTTTCATCTTTCTTGGATAAGAATGCAACTGTTTTGTTAAAAATGAATCTTCTTTGGTTGAAGATTCAACTATTTTCTTTGTAAAACTTGGTTGAACTACTGTGTTAAGAAATCATTTTTTTGTTGATGATTCATATTTATATATTGTTAACTACTTTGTTGAAAATGTATTTTTTGATGAAGGTTTATCTCTTTGGTTGAAAATTTTACCATTTTTTTTTAAATTAAATTTTTGCTGAAAATTCATATTTCCTGGTTAAAAGTTCAATTTTTTGTACAGAAAATTCATCTTTTGGCTTGAAGGTTCAACAATTTAGATGAAATTTTTTTTCTTTCATGACTGAAAAATCTTTATTTGTTGAAAATTCGTCTTTCTTGTTCTAAAATTCATTTTTATTTTTTTATGAAATAATACTGAAATAATAATTATTACACTTATTTATTGAGAATTCATATTTCTAGGTTGAAAATTCAAATATTTGGTTGAAAATGTATTTAATTTGAAAATTCAAGTATTTTGTTAAACAGTCATCTTCTATGGTAAAAAATACATTTTTTGTTTACAATAAATAAATTTAAAAGTTTTAAATTTATATCCGAAATAATATTATTTTATTCCGTTTATAAAAGATCCCATGTTAAAAATATTAAAACATTAAGATTTGGGTATTTTGATCATAGAATCTATTGGTCAGGGAAAATAAAAAATTGGTCAAGGAAAAATCAGGGAACTTTTAAAATGAAGTTTTCGGCCATCCTGCCTAATTCTACCAGCAATAACTAGAAAAACAGCAAAATAAAATCCATCTTTATGTCTTTCCCACAATGTGTTTGGCAATGTGGAACATAACTTAAAATTTAATTAACAATTGACATTTATATATATATATATATATATATATATATATATATATATATATATATGTGTGTGAGAATCGCCCGTCAAGCATGACGTCTACCAAATCCCATACAATTTCACATAAACCTACATTGTATTATTTTTATATGCACTCACTTTATTGAAATTTCATCAGTTCAAAAAGTAAATGAATGAATATAGAAGTCTTTTAAATATCACTGATTTCCTGGATACGTGTTTAAAATTATCTGAAATTTTCTGAAGCCCATGAAATTCTTCCAAAACCCTTCAATACAAACTCGTTAAATTCCTTGGAATAAAAAATAAAATTTTGAAAGATTTTTTGAAAAAGTTTTTTATTTCTACTTTAAAATTCTTTGAAATACTTTGAAATTTATAACATCCATTACATCCTACGAAATCACCGAAATATATTAGAAATCCTTCAATTTTGTTGATGTCCTCTAAACTCCATGGAAAACTCTTGAATTTTTTTAATCCCTTATAATCTAATCATAAATTCCTTGCAATCCTATAGAATCTTTTAATTTCTTTTGAAATCCTTTGAATCCCTCAAATATTGTTTCAACACTTTTCAATATAAATTTTTTAAATTAAATGCCGTCAAACTGCAAAGTTTGTACTTTTCAATTTCTATAAATTGAACAGTTTAAATATGTCTTGTTCAAAAATTTAATTTCGCTTTAAATTTGTAATGTAAAACATTTTAGAATTACGCATTGTAAACTGAATAATTTCAAAATTTAAAGTTGACAATTAAACTTAACATTGGCATTAAAATTGAACTTATTTTAAATTGAATTCTACAATTTGAGATGAAATTTGTGATATTCCAAGTGATTGGATAGATTTTTCTTCTAAAAATGTGCAAAAATTCCCGGTCAAAAAATAAACTCACTTTCATTCCCCGATCCAGCTACCACTTTGATAATCCTACATATTCTATGAACTTTCATTAAATTCCTCGGTATTTTTTTTAATGCACCATATATATATATATATATATATATATATATATATATATATATATATA
>CAKNYM010049972.1:0-44957 GCA_932195095.1 Andricus curvator | reverse complement strand
TATATATATATATATATATATATATATATATATATATATTCTTTAAAATTCTTTGAAATTTTTAATATACCTTAAATATTGTGAAATCCCGTACAGCATCTTAAATGTGCAATATCTTTTTAAATTCCGTAAAGTGACAAACTAGTTGTATTAGCAAACAATTTGCGAAAATAATAGCATTAGTATCATTTTTTTCAAAGTAGTAGTAAAATAGTTGCATCATTAAAAAAAAGTGTCAAAAATTGTTATGTTATACTTAATAGCCAATTTTGAAATGCCAATTTAGATTAATTTAAATTATAAAATAATTTGTTTTTTTAGAATCCTACTTTAAAACATTTAAGAATATTTCATTAAGGAAATTGAAAGATCCATTATTATTAGTTATGTAAATTTATTTGTGAAGTTTTTGGAGTCGAACCGAAATACCATTATTGGTTAAATCGCACATGCAAACACACAATTATGATAAAATTATTAATTTATAATTGAATTAAAATTATTTGTTAGGCATTGTCAATTCAAAATATATCCTTGATGCTGAAGAAATCAATTTGATCCCTAAAATCTTTGTATAAGTAGAAAATAAAATAAAAGATTGTACAGACTTTGGTCAAATTATTAATTTCTTATTAAAATAAAATCATTTAATTTCGCTTAAAAGTATCCTTAATACACCTTATGATTCTCAAGCATAACGACAAATGCTAAGCACAAATAATATTCGTTAAATCAACGAATTTCAAAAAAGTAATTCGTTAATTTAACTCGACATTTTTTGATATAGGAAATAATTGATTGGTTTTGAATTTTATTTTTTCGTTCACAAATTCAAATTTGATTAAAAAGTTGATATTAAGATAAGGCGCATGGGCAGGCTTTTCGAATTTAAAATGTTAAAAATATTACTTGTAATTGTTTACAACTTTGTCAAAATAATATTATTTTTTATTATAGTATACATTATTCATTTTTCTAATTTAAAAAATCTTAAGTGAATGAATAGCATTAAATAGTAGCAAATGAAAATTTGATTTTTGTATTTTCAAAACAATATTTATAATTTTTTTTCCTTTCTTAATATACGAGAAACTTATTCCAGTGACTGTTTTAAAACCTTGTCAAATTTTCTCAGAGTTTCCAAATGAAATGCTTAGGAATTATTTAAAAAAATAACTATTTTTATTATATTACTAAACAGTTACGATGGTTTTCAAAATTTGCATAATATTTTCGTGTATAATTATTTATGGACATCATTATTTATTTCATCATTAATCAACTCTAATTAATTTTGCTTTAAAAAAACTCGGAACTCGATCTGCAGAATGACCGAGATCCTCATGCTAATCAAGATCTAATTATCTCGATATTCATTTACAATTTTTAATAATGATAAGTGTAGTTAAATTCGTCCTTTTATAACCAATACGATACAAAAAACTCATTTTTGATAAAAATGCAGTTATATATTTTCTCCATCAGAACGGCAGTATTACCTTCCGGCAAAATAGGATTTAGTTTTCTCCTCCGGCATATTTTACAATCAATGTAAATACTTTAAAACTTTGTCAGCGAGATACTAAAGAACTCCAAAGAATTAATAGTAAACACCAAAGAATTTTAGGTTAATTCCAACGAGTTTGAAAATTCATTTCCGGAAAAATATGCCGGAATAGAAAATAAAAGGGTGTTTCTTGTTACAGTTGGGGTTTATATTTCATTAATATATCTGAACCATTCACCCCACTTGGAAAAGGAGACGACGACCGAACTCAAGCTTGAAATTAAAGAATTGCAAAGTTTAAAAATTTGGGTTTTTTTTAAACGTAACAGACTAAACCGTGATGCCGGAAAATCTGAAATTGTTAACTACCAAATAATATTAAAAACATTTGTTTACTTAGAAGTGACAAAGATAATTTTGGAAAAATTTAAAACAAGAATCTTTTAAAACATTAGAAATATCAGTATTAAACGTATAAGCTTTATATTTCGTATCACAATTACCCGTATTGATCCTAAGCTTCTTTTTGATCAAGCTTTTCTACAACTATAAAACTTATGAATTTAATGGTTGATGATGATCTATGCATAAAATATTAAAGTAAATTACAAAATAAAACCTTCTTGATCTTGAGAAATTCATCATTCGCTCTATAATCATCATGAAAGTGAATTGATAAACGTTGTTTTCTTTGTTTTAACTCATTGATGTATACCGAGCGCGGATGATGAAGAAAGGCTAGCGGCTGACCATAACCGTATCGCATCACTGAATGACGCATCATTTTGCAGGTGCAAGTGGTATTTGCCGATTATGGTCCGTAGGTGGTCTAAAAATTCGACTTTAGATTTTTGGTGATCGATCCCCTCCAATTTGTTCGTTTTCCGGAAAAATAAATTTCCTATTTTTTTTAAATCGGTCAACATTAACCCGTGCACCCGAGCTTTGAAATTAACATGGGGTTTAAATGGGAAAAGCTTGTTTTACGAAAAAAGTTTTTAGAAAGTACGTGTTATTAACCTTTTGTAAATTCAAGTTTAGGCACCTCTTAAAGAATATTCAAGGAATAATTTCCACCCAATAAACCTTAGTTTTGACACCCCCAGGGCCCTTGGATTATGCCCTGAAAATGCCCCCAAAAATTCAAAAAAGTAGTTTGATGTAAAATTCGTGCTAAAAACGGTATTTTTTTAATTTTCTCTAAATTGATTATTTTTATTTGATAACTCACAAGTTTCGAAGTATTTTTAAAATAATTTTCAATTCTTTAATCAATTTTTATTTGCCTAAACCATTTTCTTCGCCTGTAAATCGTAAAAAATTATTATTTTTCGGGATAGATTCTATATTTGATGAATTTCAAGAATAATATTTTTTCTTTAACATATTTGGTAATTATTAAAACAATTTCCATTTGTTTAAACAATTTTTAACCTGTGAATCATTAAAAGTTATTATTTCATGGGATAATTGACACAATTAACGAATGTTAAAAGTAATATTTTTTTCTTCAAGATACTTAGAAATCATTTAAACAATTTTCATTTGTTCACACAAATATTTCATCATGAAAATCGTGAAAAGTTACTATTTTATGTAACTAATGTCGCAGGTGAAGAATGGTAAGAGTGACATTTTTTGTGAAAAACAGTTTTAAATTATTAAAACAATTAATTTAAATTGCTCCTTTTAAATTCTAGTTTTTTTCGAATCTTTTACTCTAGGTCGCTCATTAATCAGTGTTTTCTTTTATCAAAGAAATCGATCTGAAAAAATAACTATCAATAACGTAGATGAAGAAAATTGTGAAAAAGAAAGATAACACAGCCACAGAAAGAACAAATTTTCTGGCCTGGGGGTCAGACCATGTTTATTATATGTTTTTGGGATCGTTGAAATCGAATCCGAACTCCACCTACATCATCACGTCAGGCTTTTGACATAACCTCAAAAAGTCTTCACAGCCACACAAAAACAAAAAATAATTCCGGCCTGGAGGTCAGGCCATTTTTACTATATCTTTTTTTACTAACAAGTACTTTTTTCAATATTTTTTAAATACGAGCTTTTCCCGTTTAAAACCCCATGTTAATTTCAAAAGTTCGGGGACACGGGTTAATGGTGACCGATTTGCAAAAAATAAAGAATTTATTTTTCCAAAATACGAACAAATTGGGGGGGGGGTCGATTAACAAAAATCAAAAGTCGAATTTTTACATTTGGACCACCCTAATGATAAGTGGTCAGGCGTCTGTTAACCAGGGCTCAAGGGTATATAAAATCCCAAACAAGTATGTTACGTAATTCTTAATTGACAATTTAAAAAGTCCAATTTGAAGGACTCTATAATTTCCATAAGAAACGGCCAGCGTCCTTTGGGTTTATTTTAATTAATTATTTTAAATCCAGTTAGTAATGTGACATTCCGCAAGGAAAAGCTTCACTTTGTCGGTATGGAGTTACGTATAGAGCTTTGTACCCGGATAAATATCCAACATTTTATCTTTGAATTTGAATTCAAAGTTGATGAGTGCCATAGACTCACGTTTCATATTTTTTCAGACATTAAATATAACTACTTTTCGCCACTTTCTGAAGACAAGTATAATGCCCCCAGTTAGATAATAGATTGTAGTACCATCTTCCGTCAAAAACCCAAAATCGATACTTTTGATTTTTGTCTACAAAAACGAGAATTTCTCTACGATCGAAGAAGTGGGACGTTTTCTTGCAGTATGTCACATATGCCTATCACTGTTAGAAAATTCTGTAGGAATTTTCAGACACGCGTCACTGAAGCTTTATGCAGAAACTAAAAATTTCAAGGGTTAACAAAATTTTTTCGGTTCATTAATTTTGATATAAAATATGCAGTCTATATTTGTCCTGACAATATAAATAGTAACAAAATATGAGTTAAGCTAATATAAACACATTTCATTCATTGAGTATATTATATAACCTAGATACGTATATAGTCATTGACATATAAATTTCGCTCACATATATTCTTACCAGAATGTGTATTGTTAAGACAAATATATACCGCAAATTTATATTAAAATCAATTAACCAACCGAACGTCTCAAAATTACAGATATAACCTATCTAGCAAAGAGGGCGTCATTTGACGTAAACAGCGCACTCACCATTCAATTGAAACCTGGATTAATTATTAATTTACGCAACTGCTGCTAGTCACTTGCGATCCTGATGTTCCTTTCTGGCAGTTGATTTACGAATCAGATAATCGCAGTAACTTTTTTATTGCAAAAATAATTCGATCATCAACCGGGCTTCTAGGTCGTTGCCTTTACTCGCGATTTCAACATTTTTTTCAGTTTCTTCTTCTCGTGCAAATTCTGAATCATTTTCACGCTTGAAATCATTCAATATCGAAAAAATCAGTTTACTGCATTGTTTTAATTCAACAGGACCTTTTGCAATGCATTGCCGCCCATGACGATAACCAACGTGCTTTGTCCGCTTCGAACGCAATCGAGAATAACTGCGCACTTCTTTCGGTCACGATAACTTATATTACTGTTACCATTTAGGAATTTTAGGAAACTATTTGTAATTTTCAGATAAGGTTTCTGAATGTTAATGAAAATTTAGTAAATTTACCATAAAAGTTACTGAATTTCGTTTTCAGCAACCTAATTTCGCAAATTTCAGTCACTTTAGTATCCTAAACGTGTCGGAATTTTCCGAAGATTTCTAACAGTGTAATTAAAAAAATTCGAGAATATTTCATCGAGAAGATTGAAAGATCCATTACTAGAAATTTAAAATTATTTTAGGTACTTTAATATACATACTAACCAAATTTTTGTGGCCAAAATTAATAAAAACCTCATTTATACTCAAATCGTTTGCTCAACCTAAATGTGCTAATTTATACGTGATTTGAGTTCTATTACACATTTTTTATCGCCCGGTTTTTTTTTCTTTTCCCGTATATGCTTAGAGTATTTTTGACTAAAACCAAAAAGAAGCATGATCTTTGAAAAAAAAATCTTTTTTGTACGTTTTTTTCTCTCAAAAGTGGATTTTTAAGTTAATAACAAACTTCATATTAAAGTATTCAGAGTAGAAGAATTCTAACATTAAAAGGGTTAAATAGCACATCACAAAATGTAATACAAAAAACCTGTCTTGGAAAAATACTCATGAAACGATTTTTTGTAAAATATTATGCCTTTTTTGTCTTTGTTTAAAAATAGTCTTGGCACATTCGATAAATAAAAAAATTAATCCCGACGTCAAAGTAGGTTTAATTGGACTCAAACCATGTAAGAATGGTATATATATATTTCTGAAATATAGGTCTAAAAATATTTTCTTTTCCTATCTTAAAATCGTTGCAATGCATGCCAGAAATAAAGTGTTGACTTTTCAACATAGAAAAGTACGCGAATTTATAACCTACGAAGATTTGTTTACTCAAGTAATTTTAGTGTACAACTCGGTAGGAGTGATGTAATAAATACATTAAAAGCTTAAACTATACATCACACATGTATTAGTGCGATAATGATTAGTATATGTGAAGCTATAGTTACTCGTTACCATTTACAAAATTCAACAAGAATCTGTTTTCTCTATCCAGAAAAAAATGAGGATTGTTATCAGTACTATTCTCTTGACCTTTGCGGTTATCCTAAGTTCTATTGATAAGCAGTATAAAATCATAATCTAATATCATATTATTTCAACAAGATTAGGAAATATTTAGATTTCTCGTTTTTATCGTAAAATCACACTTCTAGTGGTTTGTTTTCCTCTTCTACAATTAAAATTGTTTAATGGTGACTAATACTAAATGAAGCATCAGAAGAGATAAGGATGGATCCGTAAAACCATATGGTAATATCTCCCTTTATTGACAAAAAGGAGTTAATAATATCAAAAGGTAGTTTAACGCAATCTCGTCGCGTCACGTTAATCTCATTGTTAAACACAACCTCGAAGTAGGTTAAATTCATCAAATAAAATAAGCACAAGAAAAATATGTAGAACCACAAGGTGCTATCTAGTGCCACGTCGCGTCGCCAAATTACACACATGCGAATAAAAAATATAAGAATCAGTAGAAAATTTTAGTCGGCTTTCAACGTTAAAATGATAAGATTTTTATCCTTGAGTAATGAGCATGAATCTACTGCCATATTATAATAAACTTTAACACATAAATTTTCTTTTTCGATCCAATTATATCTCTGCCGATACTTCAATCGTTCTTTGCAATAGTGTAAATATTGTTAAATTTTTTCCTGATTGAAAATATTTGTTCAATAAGCTCTTTAGACCCCTCCAAGGGACAGTTTTTTCTTCTGTTTTTAATTTGAACAACCCTGACTATTTTCCACCCATAAAGTAATCACTGTGGAGCGTGAAAAAATAGTGAGAACACTGGAAAAAATCTTTTTCATATATAAATTCCAAATTTCAAGCGAGCGATCATTCGAGAGTAAATGGGATGGATAGGTTGATTAAGTAATGAAAATACCCCCCACGTTGAAAGGTTTTCTTTTAGTCCCATTTTCTTCAAATGCGGCTCAAATTAAAGATCCGGTCATATAGAATTAAGATAAAAAATAAAATTTGTTAGGTTGGCTTTTAGTTTTGTTATACCAGTGCTTGAAAACTATAAAAAATAAGAAAAGTAAGGAAAATTTGGTGCATTCCATATTTCTTCTAAAAAAATATTGAACCTACGATACAGATGTTTTTTATTCCATCTATAGAACACCACTGCAGAGCGTACAAAAATACTGGACATTGGTACCGGTACTATTTTCTTGACCTTTGCGGTTCTCTTGAGCTGTATTCGAAAGTGGCATTACAATATATTATCTAATATTATATCATTTCAATAATATTACGAAATACTATAATTTTTTTGATACAGAAAAGAAATATTTTTAGCTTTTATTTCTTAAAATACAAATCTATACAGTGAACACTAGAGTACCTAGACAAATTCCGATTCAGAATTTCCTAAAACCCTAAACCGGCATATTTTTAATACGGAGGAAGTTATCCTGTATGATTTAAGATTTAAAAACAATGTTTAGAAGCCTCTGAAGTCTTTATTATGGTAAAATTACAGTTTTAGTAGTTTATTGTCCTCTTATACAGCTTAAAATTTTACATTTGAACTGACACTAATCTAAGCCTCGTAAGAGATAAATCTGGACCAACAAAAATTTCTTTTATTAAAATCTTTTTTTAATATTGTGAGTATATCGTGACATTAGAGCCGTATGGTGCTTTTTGACTTTGTTTCCTAAATTGAGTTAATGACACCAAAAGATAGTTTAATACAATCTTTTCGCGTAAGGTTAATCTGATTGTAATCTGGAATCTCTAAATAGGTAGAATTTATCAAATAAAATATGTACAAGAAAAATCTGTAGAATCAAAACTGTAGAATCCAACGTGAAAATGATAAAGGCTAAATTTATGGCAACGTTGTAAACATTTAAAACTATTTTTCGTACAGTAGAGTACCCAGACAAATACCTAAAAATTTCTAAAGCGGAAACTTCTTTCTAATGAGAAAGTGCCGCTATAATCGTTTTGATAGTAAAATCAGATACTCTTACTAGTTTATTTATTTCTTCTACAGTTTGGAAATTTCCATTGTACACTCGAATGTATTAATATTAGGTATTTTCACTTCAACCACCAGCTAACTTCACTTCGTTGAGTGCTGAGGGGAAAACATGGACCAAATGCATGGGGCAAAACTTTATTTTTGTAATATCTTCGTAATAAGTAATAATTAATATCATTTCATCATATCATCAAATAGTTCTTAAAAAATAAAAACTATTTTTCAAATACACTTATATAGAAAAAATAATATTTTACGAAGATATCAGCAAAATAGGGTAAAAATGGAACGAGTCCCATGCATTTGGTCCATTGATTTCCCCTCAGCACTCAACGATGTGAAGTTAGTTGGTGGTTGAAGTGAAAACACCTGATTGAATGTGGTCGAAAAACACAGCATTTTAAAAAAATCTATCATTTATTTGACAATTGAAAGAATAACTTGAATGGCGCGTATATTAAAAAAAAATTAACTTAACGCTGAATTATATTTGTCTTTTTCACGCTTTTCTACAGTTGATTTTTTTCTTTTCGGTAATTTGATTTTAAATAGATAACTCTATCCAATTCATAATCGAATTACTGGACGAAAAGAAGAAAAAATTAATAAATTCAACGCAATCAACGAAAAAAAAATTTTCCAAGCTTTTCAACAAGTTGAATTTTATTTTTATTTTCGTTTGGTGATTAGATTCTAAATTATATAGAATTACCTTGTTTAAAATCAAATTCGCACACGAAAATAAGAAAAAATTGATTCAACTTGTGAAAAAGCTTTAAAACTTTCTTAACTTTGTATAATTTGTTTCGTAAGTTATTTTTAAAATCTATATAATTTTTTGAATTGAATGAATTTGTAATTTTGTTTTATTCGCTCAGAAAACTTCTTATTTTAAAATCTACGTTAACGCTCCAGGCGCGCTCAAACTTTCGAAATAGTGAACAGCGCGCGTAGTGTGCAATGAGAATGTGCCCGCACAATGGGCAATTTTTAAGAAAAAATTAAAATGCTCTTAGAAAACTCAAACTCTTAATTTTGTCATCCAAAATTTGAATCTCAATTTTTCCTATATAAAGTACTTTTTGTTGCATTTTTCCTATTATTATTATATTATATTAGATTTTTGGAAACAATGGCGTGCGATGTACGACTTCTCATGTCTGCGTAGCACACGCAAACGGTCATACGGGCACGTTCGCATGCATGTTTGCATAGATGACGATAGAACGCTATAATTTTGAATGTACAAATGTTGGGTTAGCATTTGGACATTCACTTGTCAAATATGTTCAGCTTGGTAAATATTACCGTGTAGTTGCAACGAATAAATATTGAATGAAGACCTGTCACCATTTTTGGTTCCTAAGGAGCTGCAACAAAAAGGAACGCCTCTTGCTGCAAAGGAACCAAAAACGATGAATGTCTCAAAGGAGACTCCTGTTGGACCTTCAAAGGAACCGAATTTTAATAGCGAATTTTTTTTAACACTTTTTACAATAAACCGTAAAGACCAAAAGTCTGGAATTGTTGACACACTACCAAATAATATTTAAAAATATTTCTTCACGCAAATTTTTGCTAATTAAAGAAGGGGATAGTGATTAAAAATTATTGTAGCACTAACAAGGGTTTGATATCTAAAAGGGAAACTTCGGGAAATAAGAAATAATTATAAAATTGATAGTCGAAATATGGGAACTGAATTTCAGGTTGAAAATTCGGTAAAAAAGCGCGTACATTAAAGTAATTAAGAAATGATCAAATGATTGAAAATTGAATGAATCAAAATAAACGATAAATTCGGAATAATAAAAAATCTACGTAAATAGATTACAATGAAAATAATAATTAAATATTTAAACAAACGAACGGTCGATCGATGCACATGCGGATAAACGTGTATATATGCTGTCGGGCAGAAATGAACAGACAGAAACGAATAAATGAATCATTTTTTAATATTCAAAAAAATGAACACATTGCAATTATCAAAATCGCGTGATTAAAAGTGATTTCGCCGAGAAGGGAATATAATGGATTTATAAATTATTTTTCATTCGCAGTCGGCTTTCTAAAATACGCACGCTAATGAATTTCGTTTAGTAAAAATACATTTTTCATTTTTGATATCAAATTCTAAAACAGCAGATACAATTTTTTTAATTTTATTGCGTCCTGTTGTAAGCCTTTTATCATAATATCTACTGAAATTAAAATATAGATACAAATTATACTTTTGCCCCTTGAAGGGTCATAAATATATAAGATAAGCTTTTTTTAACATTGCTCAAAAGAACGGAGGAAATTTGGGGTGTTTGTGTATATATATATACCATTAAGCCATTTCCCTTTCGGCGAGCCTCAAGGGGTAAGCGTGACACTACCCGATTCGGGTAGTGTTTCTAGGTGGATAGTTTCTTGTAGTAAATAACTACAAGTGTGGGCTCACCACACCCACCACCGCCAACAGCAACGCAGTAGTATCAGACGGTCACCCATCCAAGTACTAACCGCGCCCAACACTGCTTAACTTCAGTGATCTAACGGGAACTGGTGTTTCCAGCGTGGTATGGCCGTTGTGTATGATATTGAGAAAATTGGAATAGGAATATAAAAAAGGAATTGACCATTTTGTAAAAGTTGATAAAAAGTTAGTTCGGTCGGAATCAAACTTCGACGAAGTGTATTTCTATTGGATAGCAATTTCTGAAAACAGATTGTTCCATTAAGACAAATATGAACCGAAGGGAAGGGGGTACAATATTGGGATTTTTGGTGGGTATCATCGACTTCAGCGGAATTTAACTCTTTTAATGTCAATGAAATTTCTTTTTCTTCTACATGTCGGAATTGAAAAAAATAATTATTTAGGACCTTCATTTATAAAGCTCGAATATTTATTTTTTCAACGAATGATTATGATGAGAAATTCATGTGCGCGACGAATCTTATAATTTTAACTTCGCAGAAATTTCGATTTCACGGGTGAACATTTTTTATGATTGCGTAATGATGCGTTCTTGGACCAGATTTAAAGAGTATGATCTTATCTTGATTATATAAATTCAAAAACATTTTAGGAACAATTTATTAGATTTGGCAATGAGTTAAATGCAAGATTTCGAAACGAAGATCTGAAAAATAATATTTTGTCACAATATATTGTCTCTTAACAACAATTGTCATTGTAATAAACAAATACACCTATATCGCTGTTTTGAAGAAATAAAATTTTTCTTTTCTGCAGAGTGATTTCTCTTTAATCTAAAGAATAATATACCAGCAAAATAGATTTCCATTTGATAACATAATGATAATTGTTTTTGAACATGCATAATGGCAAATTCACAGATTTAGCCTTCTATCATTATATCTTCATCTTCTATCTTATTCTTGTCTTAAGAATTATATTTCGACGAGAAAAAGAACCTTATGAGTTAAATAAAGCCAAAAAAAGTTATTTCAATTAAAAGAATTGATAAATCTAATTATGATTATTACCTGATAACTGTTTGTAACATCCACAAGTGTTGTTAAATGGCAATTTCTTTTGTCAAAATATGATTCTTGAGAGGAAAAGCTATGATTTCACAGGAGCAAATAGTCTATGTTCGAAAACGTGTATTAAGTAAATTTGTTTGCAATCCTTTTTTATTTAACAATTCATAACAATGACGATTACTATCGTTTAGTTATAGGTTATGATAAATTTTTAATCCTAAATAACCTAAGCATGAAATCAGTCTATATGAATGCATTCAAACACCAAAAATGTAGCAGATGCCCGTTTATTTGATTCATTACTTTGTTGATGACACTTGAAGAAATAATGGAAATTAATTTAAATAAATTAAAATTTTCATTCATCGAAAGTCAGTTTAATAATTCTATTTGTTTTTGAGAACATGTCAATAAATAGAGAAAAGTAGGTAGCAGAAATAAAAAAATTATACTTATATGGCACCTTTCAACTTAACAACAAATGAATTGTTTTTTTCATATCAGCCGCGACAAGCCTTTTTGAAGTTTAACAAGCTTCAATCTAGAAAAATCCCCTTTAAAATCCTTTCAAAAATATGACCTATAGAACTTTTTAACCAAAAATTCCACATTGACAAAACATTGGATTTTAAATGGGAAAAGCTCAGTTTACAGAAAAATGGGAGAAACAACAATTTGTTATTAACTATTGGGAAATTGAATTTCAGTCACTCTTTAAAAAATTTTCGAGAAATAATTTTCACATAATGACTTTCAAATTTGGCGCCCCAACCTCTACGTATTGTGCACAGAAAATACCCGGAAAAATGCAACATAGCAGTTTCATGTAAAATTCATGATAGCGACAGAATTTTTTGAAATTATCTCAACATGAATTTTTCGTATTCTACAAGTACCAAGTTTGCAAGTATTTTTGCAATAATTTAAAATTGTTCAGGTAATAATGATTATTTTTAATTTTCCATTTTTACTGTAAATCATGATAAGTTAGTATTTTTGGGAATAATGACACAGTAAGTAAATGCTGAGAATTTTATTTTTCGTTTAAGGCATTTTTCAATTATTTAAACAATTTATATTTGTTCCAATTTTTGTGTTCATTTTGTTTTGCAATTGTGTAAACGATTTGCATTTGCTTGAAGTTTTTTCCCATTAAATCATGAAAATTTAGTATTTTCTGGAACTAATTACACACTTAATGAATGATAGGAGTAATATTTTTTTAAGTCATTAGTAAATGTTTAAACAATTAATAATTGTTTTCTTCTGAGTTTTCATTGGAAAGGTGGAGAAAAGTTTAGTTTTTTAATCTCTTCACATAATTTCGCTTATCATAGAGAAACATTACCTCGATTGTTCAAACAATAATTATTCGCTTGAATAATTTGTTTTATTATATTATATTAATACACATAATAACTACCTCATTAATCAGAAGTAAATGATTATTAATGGTTTAATAAACAATTTCGTAATGTCTTAAACAAAAAAATATTATTTGTAACATCCATTGTGTTTGTAATTATTAGTTGAAGAAAGTCCTAACTTTTCTTGATTCGGCATGGAAAACATTTTTAATAATAGAAATTGTTTAAAAAATTATAAAATGTCTTTGAGAAGACCTATTTCTTCTAACATTCATTAATTGTGCAAGTGATTTCTGAAAATGTATTTTTTCATATAATCTCACGAAATTTGGGGGAGCCTTACGGGGACATATCATCTCACATGCGGCAAGTCTCTCTGCGGCATGTCACAACTGCGGCATCTCTACCTAGCGGCTTCTCTCCCGCGCGGCATTTTTCACAGTAAAATTGACATTTTTGCGGCATCTCTCACCGCACCCCTGTGACTGGCCAAAGAAATAATGTTGTTCAACCCCTACCCCTTTTCCAACGTCTCGTGGGGGCGGGAAGGCACCCCTGTGACTAGCCACAGAAATAATATTGGTCCCTTTTCCACTGGTGAGAGATGCCGCTAGGTAGAGATGCCGCAGGTGTGACTTGCCGCAGAAAGACTTGCCGCATGTGAGATGATATGGACCCAGCCTTACCCTTTAACAAAAAAAGTTTTTTTGGACCATCATTAAGGTGCACCCTAGTAGGGTGACCAAAAAAACCAATAATACATTTTTTTGAACACTCACTACCAATCTTGTTATTGTCCATTTGGTAAAAATATAATTGCATGATTTTGTTTTATTTTTAAAAGAAGTAAAAACTGCAATCCTGGCGTCTTAAACATACCTACTATACGATTAAAACATTAATTCAATGTTAATTTCCGTAAAAATAGTTCCTGAAACCTTATTTGCCATGATTTCATTATAAATCATATAATGTATAAAAGAGGAAGTTTGTACGAGGGACAATATACACGATAACTTTCCCCTAATTGAAAAAATTTTCCGCTTTAGGGTTTTAGAAAATAGAAAAATCGGCATTTTGCTGGGTAAAAATAGTTTAAAATTTTTACAACTTGCGGTTCAACAGATTTTTCTTGTGCATATTTTATTTGATAAATGTGACCTACTATTCAAAATCCTTAATATAAAATTTTTAAACGATATTGTCGTTTTCGATTCTGACGATTTTCGAGAGTAACGCTTCGTAACGCTTGCTTACTGTAGGCCGTCCATATCCGCTCCGCTCAACAGTAGTGTGTGCCTGTGTGTGGTACTGCATTTGAAATCAGTGATGCTAACTGAGTCGCCTTTATCTGCGCATGTTTCAATTGTAATATAGTTTATTGGCTGTAGTACGCGCCTGTATTTGAATTCCCAATGAGGACGCGAACTAGAACCAATAAGCGCCATTCAGTCGAAGCATGCGCATGTCAAGGTGGTCTTTTCGGGATCACTGTGGGAAATAGTAATCGAATCGAATCGTAGTACGAGTTCGATAATACATTTTTACGTTCTGTAACTGTGATTTCTATTATAATTTAATTATAGTTATCATATTAAATATCATTTGTGAAACTCGTGTACGTTTCGGTTCCACTTTCCCTATAGGATTGAAATCTCCATTTCCTTATAGTGACACATTCGAATAATTATTTTTTTTCGGTTTGAATAGAAGTATGTCAGAGATCTGTGTATGTCTACAGATCAAAAATTTTATAACTTAAAAATATGTTCAAATTAAGCATCTTTACGCTCTCAATAAGCACTCATATTAAAAAAAAACACCGATACTTTAAGGAATTGATTTTGATAATTTGAAGGGATTTCAAAGAAGTTCAAAGACTATAAGGTTTTTTTTTTATCGAAGGAATTTCAAAAGATTTCAAAGAATTTTAAATATTTTGAAGTATTATAAAATATTTTAAGGAATTATTAATTGATTTCACTAACTTAATAGGATTTCAGAGGATTTAAAAAATTTCAATTGATTCTAAAAGATTTGAAATTGATATATTGTAGGAAAATATTTAAAAGAATTTCAGTAGATTCCAAGGAATTTTTTATTTATTTTAATAATTTGAAGGAATTTTAAAAGACTGGGAATATTTTAGGGCATTTGAAAAGAATCCAAAGCATTTGAAAGAGATGTCAATAATTTCAATGAATGCCAACAGATTTTAAAGGGTTTGAAATATTTTAGGATCTTTTAACAGATTTCAAGGAATTTTGAACCGATTTTAGTAATTTAATTAATTCAAAAGGATTTGTTAAAGAATTTTTCAAGATTAGGAATATTTTAGGGTATTTCAAAAGAATCCAAGGCATTTCCAAAAGATTTCAACAATTTGGAGGAATTGCAAAAATGTGTAAAGAATTTGAAAACTTTTACAGGTTTCTTGAAGATTCCAAGGATTTTCAATTTGATTTCAGTACTTTAATTGATTTCAGAGGATTTGCAATAGTCTAGAGTAATTTAAAAGATTCCAAGGCCTTGAAATATTTTGGGGAATTTCTAATGGCTCCAAGGAATTCTTTTATTTGAATAATTTGAAGGAATTTCAAAGGATTTGAAATATTTTAGACTATTATTTCAATTTTCATTTGATTTTAAAGAGATTAAAAAAACTTCAAGAATATAAGGAATTTTGAATTTATTTCAGTAATTGCTTTCAGAGGATTTCAAATATTTTTAAATTTTTAATTTGATTTTGAAGAGATTTAAAAAGTTTCAGGGATTTTTAAGAATGTTTTGTGGACTTGAAAACTTTTAGATTATTCTAAAACATTCCTAGGAGTTTTCAATTGATTTCAGTAATTTAATTGATTTCAGAGGATTGGAAATATTTTAGAGTATTTTAGAAGATTTCAAGGCATTTTCGAAATCTTAAAAAAGTTTCAACTTTCAAGTAATTTTAAAATAATCAAAATAAATATGTAAGGAATTTGAAAAGACTCCAAGGCATTTCCAAGAGATTTCAATAATTTTGAGGAATTTCAAAAAATAGTAAAGGATTTGAGAACTTTAAGAGTATTTTAAAAGATGTCAAGACATTTTCGTAAGCTTTAAAAGTTTCAAGTGATTTTTAAAGAATCAAAGGATTTCAATAATTTGAAAGAGTTTCAAAGGATTGGAAATATTTTTGGGTGCTTTTAAAAATTGCAAGGGATTTTGAAGAGTTTAAAAAATTTCAAGGAATTCCAAAATACTGTGAAGGATTTTAAATATCTTAGGGTATTTTGAAAGATCCTAGGAATTTTTAAATTGATCTCAGTAGTTTAATGTTACTCATAGGATTTGAATTATTTTATAGTATTTTAAAAGGTCTAAAGCATTTTCAAGAGCTTTAAAATGTTTCAATTGATTTCCAAAGGTTTGAAAGGATTTGAAAACTTTAACAGTATTTCAAAAGATTCTAAGAAATGTTCAATTGGTTTCAGAGGATTTGGAATATTTTAGAGTATTTAAAAAGATTCTAAAGCATTTTCAAGAGATTTGACAAAATTTGCATGGGGTATTGTATCAAAGAGTTTTCTAAAATTTCGAAAATATAGATCGATTTAATAGGATCTATGTCAGGTTTTAGGGTAAATGAAAAGATTTCAAGGAATTTTCCATTTATTTCGGTAACCTGATAGGATTTGAAAAGATTTAAAATATTATGAAGTATTTTTAAAGACTTTAATGCACTTTCAAGATATTATTGATTTTTTAAGGAATTTGAAAGGCTTTGACTGCCTTTAAGAGGAATGAACCAACTTTTCTGAGAGTTTAAAGAATTTGTTTACAACTTCGGAATATATTAAACTATTTCATGGGGCTTGCGAGGTTTCAATATATTGTAGAATATTTAAATGAATATGATGAGATTTCCCAAGATTTTAATGATTTTAATGAATTTTAAAAGCTCTCAAGGTATTTTCATAAATTTTCCAGGATTCAAGAAAATACTATACAATTTTATATAATTACACGAGATTTTATAATATTTCAATGTACTTTAAGGAATTCATTCACAAGAAGTGAGGGGTTTTGCAGGTTTTCACATATTTTCTAGAGATTTTCAAATATGTTTTGCAATTAATTTGAATTCACCCTGAATTGTTACTCATTCATTCAGAATTATTTTATAATGTCTTTCGAATATTGTTAATTTACCTGAATTCTTTTAAATTAAATCAATAATTCTATTCAGTTCAATGGATATTTTTTTCAGTATATAAAAAAAATTACTAACTAAACGCGGAATTATATTGGTCTTTATCTTCATTATAGAATTTAATATTTTAGTAAAAAGTTATTCTCATACTCTAAGCTTGACCTCCCTGCATGATTTTAAATGGAATAAATCATATCTATTTCTCACCTAAATACTTTTTCAACGATTATAATAATTTTATTTATGTACTTTCTTTTTACAGAATTAAGTGAACAAATGCCTTCAAATCCAAACCATAACAACAATATAATACCGATATACCGTTTCCCCTAACCTAGACCAGCAGGCCAGAATAATGAAATTCGTCCAGCAGGACCAAATAATAATCTACGTGGAACCAATCATCCACCAGGTCATACAGGAATCCAAATTGCTCAGGATGGTAGAACTACCCTTAATGGTGAGGTGGTTGGTCAATTTGAAGGCGATTATTTTATTTCTGTACGCCCACCAAATTATAGAACCCCTCCACCCCCACAGTGAAAAGTTAAGAAAAAATTTAAGAAATACATATATGTATTTCTCCCCTGTGGTGAACATGTGTAAATTGCAGTAATAAAGTTTTTCGAATTATATATTATGTCTTATGTAATTTTACATACACTTATACTGCGTGATTTTATGCACCTAATTTATTAGGAAAAAATGAACGATCAACACAAATTTTCTTATCAAGCTTTTCTACAAGTTAAATTAATTTTTTCTTCTTTTCGGTAATTTGACTTTAAACAGGATAATTCTATCTCATTCAAACTCCAATCACCAAACCAAAAGTAGACAAAATAATTTCAATGAAAAATTCCTTTATCAAGCTTTTCAATAAGTTACATTGATTTTGTCTTCTTTTCTTCAAGTAATTCGATTTTGAACGAGATAAAATTATCTTTTTTGAAATCGAATTACCAAACGAAAAAAAGGGAAAGTTAATTTAACTTGTTAAAAGGATTTAAAAGTTTCTTAAGCTTTCTATAATTTTTAAAGCTTGTATAATTTTTTGCAATTAAACACATTTTCAAAATGATGCTTTATGAGAATAACTGAACGAACTTCATAATCATAAACTCAAACTTCATAATCAATGTTGATTGTACTGATAACTTTTTATTTGGCGGAAAAGCAGGAGATTTGTTTTCGTTTCTATAAACCAAGGATTTATTTACTTTAGCTAAGTAAATATCATTTGGGCTTTAGAGACAAAAAAGTCATGCCTCGACGCAATAAAATGATTTATTTGGCGATATTTCTTTAACGCAAATAAATATTTCTTTGCAATAAACGTTATTAAGCCAATGAAATTATTTCTTAGGAGCTAAGAAGCTAAAAACTTCAAAAATGTTCTTCACACCCCAAGAAATATTTCCACATTTCAACGAAATTGAAATTTAATTAAGTAATGCAACAATGTGAGGATAAAATAATGAAGGTTTCTTTAAGTGAAAGAAATGTTGTTTCCAGACAAATAATTTTTCATCGAATTGAAAAAATATATTTTTACAACACTATCATGAAAATGGCGTGTTTTCGTACTTATGATCTGTGTGTAATGTGGCGCATTTCGAACGATGCGAATAAAGAACGTACGAAATGAGGAATGCTTACGAAAAGGCCTCTTTTCGTAAGCATTCCACATTTTCACAATAAGTGAAAGGAAGATAGTTAGATAAAGACGGAAATAGGTCGATGTTTTCAGCGACAACTGTAGCGCGCTCGTCTCGCGACATACCGTGCAGAAATATATACGCTATAAAAACTAATCAGTACTTAAAATATTAAATTTTGTCTTTTCAAACTGATAACATTTTTTTATGAGTGAACTATAAACTTTTATTAGTAATTTGTAATAAAAAAGTAATTTTTCATTTATCTAATTTAAATTTTCCCGCAACTTTGACTTGAGCAACTATAGCGCACCTAGCGGCGGAGAGGCTACCGGCTTTTATAACCTTATTTCTGAATGCTGTCACGCGTTTGTTGGTTGGTTTTTTTCCAGACGGGGGGCTTCGGCCCCCGAACCCCCCAGCGGGGGCTTCGCCCCCTGCACCCCCACCAGGGCTGCACCCTGGACCGCCCCCCCCCCGCAACTTCGATCAGGTAGCGTTTTTTTCACACTTTTCATGATCTTGTTGTAAAAAGTATCGTGCATGTCTCGTGGTAGGCCCTTTTCTTGACTCGTGCAGTGTTTTTAGACTCGTCTACGGTTCGGGCACCTTCGGTGCCCTCACCTACGACTCGTCCTAAAAACACTGCACTTGTCACGAAAAGGCCATCGCCTACCACTTGTAATGCAATATACTATTATCCGAAGCTAAAAGTTGAAACAATAATGGCAAATAAATAATTATATGAATTTAAAAATATCACTGTTATATTAAAATAATATTAAGTTGTAATTATTGTTACATTAAACTTCTGAACAAATGCTACATTTAAATTGTTTCTTTTTAACTATTCAAAGTTTTTAAACAATGCTAGTATTCGAGTAGATTAATGGAATATTTGTTTCATTTTTAACTGCGTTAATTTTGATAAATTACGTTGTTTTTAAAATAATTGTCTCTTTCCTTTAAATAAAGTACTTGCTTCTTTAAATCAATTATTATTTTCTCAACTTTGTTACATGCAGATTCTGAACAATATATTGCATCTTAGAATCACAAAAATGTTTACTTATATTGAAAACTTATTTCTTTGATGGTAAAGTTATCGTACAAGGTGTGATGATTGGTTGGAACCATAATAGTTTTATTGTGGATAGACGCCCAAAAGATATAATAATAACCCTCCAACCAAATAAACTAAGACTAAATATATATTTCTTCAGTATTTGTCATATGTAAACTGCAGTAATAAAATTTGAAGAAATATACATTATGTCTAATGTAATTTTACACACCTATACTGAGTGATTTTATGCATCTGCAGATGCATTTTTTTCTAAACCATGGCTTAGAGAAAAAATTTGATGATCAAAGCAACTTTCTTCTTTCGGAAGCTTTCCTACAAGTTGAATAATATGTTCTTTTCCAGATTTACTATGAAATGTAAAAAAAATATTGAGATTCTCCTCATGAAGAAACCAGATTTTGACGTAAGTAAAGAGTAACTTTAGCATGACATATCGAGAAAAGTCCCCTGAATATGAATATCTAGGGTGATTTTTCGAAAAGTTGGTTGTTAATCGTTCGAACAATTTTTCGAAACAAATACAGATATTTGAAAGAAAAAAATTTGTAAAATTCGTTTCAAAGGGTTTAAACCAAAAGAAGTCAGATTACAATCATGCCAATAAGAAATATAACAATCATCGCAAAGTTCTGGTCGGATTCCAAAGTCAAAATAATAGAAAGTTCATTTTTAGCACTTGAGTAACCACACAAATTTTGATTTTATAATTTTATGAAATTTTTAAGCGGAAACTTCTTTCTGATAAGGAAAATAATTATCTGTTTTTTTTCGGAAAATTTTAAATTGCAGAAAAAAAATTGACTAAAAAAGTGACTAATACGAATTAAGCTTCGGTAGAGATAAGATGCCGTAATTAAATTAAGTGACGGCTGATAGGCCCTCTCTATGACTCCCTAGTCATGAAAGAAAAAAGTTCATCTGAATCGTTGAACATTCAAGCCGAAAGACGAACTTGCTGTGCAAAAGCTAAATTATTAACAAGAAAATATAAAATTTTAACAAAAAAATTATCTTTAAACGAATTGGTTGCATTTTTGCCCCACAAAGATAACATTTTAAACCAAGAAGATTTTTTTTCTCCCAAAAAAAGGATAATTTTCGACTAAAAAGATCAATTAAAAATAAATGAAGAAGTTAAATTTTCAAAGAAAAAATATCAATTTTAAATTAAATAGTTAAACTTTCAACAAAAGAAATTGATATTCAACTAAAAATATGAATCTTCAACAGCAAAAAAAATGATTTCCGAACAGAGTGGTTCAACAAACATTTTCAAGCAAAGTAGTTAAATCATCAAGCAAAAAGATTAATTTTTAACCAAACAGTTGCTTTCTCATCCAAGAAAGATGCAATTTGCACTAAGGTAGATGAATTTTTAAATCAAAAAGACCAATTAAAAAAAAAAAGTTGAATTTTCATCCAAAAAAGATTTTAGTTGATTTTTCAACACAAAAATATGAATTTTAAACAAAAAGTATTATTCTCGACCAATCCGAATATAGAGTCCGGATCCGCCAGGCCGAGAATGTAGCCGATCAAGGAAGGGTGGAAGCAATAATAATCAACATTTAACGTCAAAATTGTGTTTATTAATTGAATTAGATACAATCTCCCGCATTTGCCTGTGTCCGAACAACTGGTGTCCGGACACAACCCGGCCGGAAAACCTCTTGGGACAAAACCCCCGGGAGGAGCCAAGACAGTTCAAGGACTGCAAGTTATCCACTCAATCGCGTCAGCTCGGAACGAAACACGTCCAATAAAAAACACCGTATCGCCCGGCACTGCCGATCACGAATACGCTCAAAAAGCCAACGTGCTCGTCCGAGCCCACAACCACACGAACACACGCCAAAAAACACCCGCATCGTCCGGCAACCGCCGATCACGAATACGCTCAAAAAGCCCATGTATTCGCTACCACTCCAGCACAACCAAGCCGTCCGAAGGGCAACATCACCAACTCTCTAGGAATTCCCGAAACAACTGGCTCGGCTCTCCTCAGCCCTCCTCCTTTTCCTCTTCTAACTCTCCCTGTCCTTGGCCTCTATAATTTTACCTGGAACATAAAACTTTCTCCTCCCTTCTCACATGGTCTATTGGTCCCAAGACCCAAATCTATAAGAAAAAGATTCAATATTAATAACGCAAACAATACTCACAACTATCTAAATAATGCATTGTAACTCTAAATTCTACTTCACCCCATTAGGTTTAATAACATTGGCAACAAGTATATTATCTACGAAATAATTGGATTTCCAAGAAAACTGTTAAATTTTCTACCAAAAAGAATGACTTCTTAGCAAGATTATTGAATTTTCAACAAACTAGTTGCATTTTAAAAAAAAAGGATGACTTTTAAACAAAATTGTTTAATTTTCAAAAAAATAATAAAGTTTATAATTAAGACGATATGTAATCTTCAGAAGGAAGCAACTGCAAAAAAAAGAGATCGAAATAGAAAACAAGGCAAATATATTACTAACCAGAATATTATATCGGGGTTACCGCAAAACTTCATTTTAAAAATTCTCTAATTTTTCATTTTTCATGAACATCAACAATTAAAGACCAGAACCTTAAACTCCCCCTCCTCCTTGAGCTCTTACATAATTCAAGTACGGCCCATGAGGCTAAATTCACAAAGATCTATTTCAATAAAATCCTTCTTTAAATTGTGAGCAAATCGTGATCCAAGCCACATAAATTGGATATAATTTTACCAGTCCAGTTCTCAAGACACGAAACTATATCATTAACTATACAGTAATAAGTATTCACCCTGGTCGCATTTCAGCTGCCTTAAACTAAAAGAGAAAAACAAATTTCAAAATAAAAATAATCACACCCTGTGACCCCAACTTTGGCATGTAGAGATACTGCGCTTGCGCTAGCTATGCATAAGAGGAACACGGTGCGACTTATTATTGCCATGGTAACGGGTTGTCGCGTCGGGTTCCTCTTAAGCGTCCTAGCGCAAGCGCAGTACGTCTACATGCCAAAGTTGGGATCACTGATCACACTAAGTACCTTCCCAAGACTATAAAGTATATCAGAATTGAACAATAATAATCAACAATACCAAGAAACAACCCCTGTGACATTTAACGAATCACATCTCAGCGGCCTTCAACTAAAACAGCACACAAATTGCAGTCACAGTTTCAAAACGCTGAAATATATCTTCCACGCTACGATCATGACTAGGAACCCAAAAAAACAACCTCTGTGACATTTAATGAACCCCATCTAAGCTGTTTTCAACTAAAACAAAAACAAAATTTTAAATTTGAATTAATCATATTGCTCATCTTCAGAAGACTCTGAACTTTGTCCTCAGCCCTACAATAATAATAATAAAAAAATTAATAAATTAATACATGGTAGCTCTAAGAAAGCATCCAGAGGCGACTGTTGTCACCTCCAACAATCACGGCCGCTGTGTAAGGATAACAGCGGTAAATACAAACTGCAAACTACACCATGCTCCTAATTTTGTACCTACAACATCATCGCAAATGATTTCAAACATCGAATGTAAACTTATAACATCATCATCTCATCAGTCACTTGACTTCGTCCGTGGCTATGACGAAAAACCGGGTTCCCCCGAGAAAAAGTTTGAAAAAACTAAATAAATAAATAAAATAGGCGTAGGGATGTGGCGACCCCATCGCCCGAGATCTCCGGCTCTTGCAGTCAGCCACGTTCCTTTGGGCTAACTCCCCAATGCAATGAATTATGCGGTTACTATATCGTAGATAAACGTTTATTTTTTAGCCTGCTGGCCTTAAAAAATTGACTAGCTTACACTTCCATTTTTTACAGAATTTTCTTACAACTAACCCTTAAAACTAATATCCTTCCACACCTTATATCTAACGCCGCTCGCTCTTATCGCATTGCCTTCCTCGCTTCGCCTCGCCTCGCTCGCATGTCCCTACTTTCTTGCTTGCCTCGCATTACCAAACTCTGCCTCCGCGACTAATACCTAATACTTATCTACTATTTACAATATTTACAATTACTTATATTTACTTCCTCCTCTATTTACAATCTTTCCTTCTCCATTCCTCTTCCTCCTTCCTTCTCTTCTTCTCCATCTCACCCAATACTCCCTTCACCCATGCTACTGCCCTTTTGTCCCCCCTTTCATGCATCAATACCTCCATGCTTATCCCACTCCTTTCCACCTCCACGCACTCCTCCAACCAGTGCTCCACTCTTACCTCCCCCTTCCCACATAGTTCACACATCCTCTTTTCCCTAGCGAGCCAGAACCTATTGAAACCCTCCATGCACCCACATCTCATCCTCGCTATCAGCTCCTGACTTCCTTTCTCTCCTTTCTCACACAAATATTGCGCTCTCGCCGTTGGCATAATCCACACATAGTTCCCATTAAACCTTGTCTCTCTTATTCTCTCTTCCCCTGCTGTCTTCTCTCTCTTCATGCTGTTTTTCTTAACCAACTCATATACCTTCCTTCCTTCCTCATGCATCCTTCTCAATTCATCCATATGCAGTCCATTCGTTCTAAAATACCTTTCTCTTTCAACCTCAATCTTCCCTCCCCCTCTCCTGTTCTCCTTCTCCCACCAACACTCCCTAACCAGCTTACTTCCCCCCTCTTCCAAAAATTTCTCCTGATATTTACACGCTCGACTCCCCGCTAGAATCCCTACACTCGTTCTCCCCGTCTCCCTCCTGACAATATAATTAGGCGTGTTCCTTGCCAACCCCAGTGTCCACTTTACATACCTCTCCTGTATCCTATTTACCTCTTCGCTTTCCTTCCACCCCCACACCTCTACTACATACAATAGCACACTCATCACTAGTGAGTCAAACAATTTCATTCTCCTTCCAAAATCATCTGCCAATAACTTCTTTCCCAACCCCCACACCTGCCTCATCACCACATTTGCCCTCCTCACTCTCTCTTTTATGTGACCATCCACTCCGCCATTCCTCCGAAACAAGAAGCCCAGGTACACAAACTCTTTCACCGCCTGCACCGCCTTTCCCTTCCACTTCCACTCCCCTTCCTTATCCCTTCCACCTCCTTTTCGGAAAACCATAACCTTGGACTTTTCCGCATTCAGTTCTAACCTGTTCTTATCCAGGTATCTTCTCAACCTCTTCATCATTTCCTTTAAGGCCTCCTCGCTTTTTGCCAACAACACTATGCCATCTGCATACGCTAGCGACCAAATTCTAACCCCTTCTATCCTGACTCCTCCTACCACTCCGGCCTCCAGCTTACTTTCCATATCCGCAATTAAAATCGCAAAAAGCGTCGGGCTAAGCGGGCACCCTTGTCTTAACCCCCTATCCATCCAGAATCCCTCCGAAATCCCCTGTCCTCCTCTTACCTTATCTTTGGTTTCTTCATATATCTCCCTTACCCTCTCGATCAGGCCTCTCTCCACTCCCCTCTCCTGCATCGCCTCCCACAACCTCCCCCTATCCACCGACGGAAACGCGCCTTTTAGATCCACAAAAAACGCGTACACTCTCGATCCCTTCTTCGCTAATTCTCTATCCACCACGTGCTGCATAACGTAGATATTGTCGATAGTACTCCTACCTGCCCTAAAGCCCGCCTGCGTCTCTGGCAATATTCCTTTCCCCTCGACATCCTTCCGCAGCCTTTCCGCTACTACCATCGCGTATACTTTATACGCCGTATTCATAAGCGTAATCCCCCTATAATTTTTCTGCCTATCCCTCTCTCCTTTCTTATACAGAGGCACTATTAATCCTTCTCTCCACCCTCGTGGGTATCCCTCCCCCCTCCATACTTTCTTCACTACCTCCTTCAGCCTCTCCCTAACCTCCTGTGTACTAAACAGCCATGCTTCGTTCTCTAGCCCATCCAGCCCTGCTGATTTTGACCTTTTTAACTTCCTTATCTGTTCCTCTATCTCCTCGTCATTCAACTCCTCCATCTCTGCCTCCCCCGTTCTTCTACTCCCATCATCTCTCTTCCTTGAATCTGAGCCCTGAAATGATTCTTTAAAAAACTCCCTCCACTCCTCACTCCCTATCTTGTCGCTTATCCCTACTCTACGCTTCCTAAACCTATTTATTATCTTCCAGACGTCCCCTTCTGTCTTAACATTCCCTAACTCCTCCTCCATCTCTTTCTCCTTTTCCTGTTCTTTCTTCTTACACATCAATCTAAACCCCTTCCTCATTTCTACGTACTCCTCCCTTTTCGCAGTACCCTCTTTCCACTTCTTATACTTCCTCTTCACCTTTCTTTTCAACTTTTTACATTCCCTATGGTTCCCATGGTTCAGTTGGGAGTGGCAATAGGACCGAACCGAGGCGACGACCAGGCAATGGCCCCGAACAAACGCAAGAACATCGATTTAAATGGTCGGAACAACTCAGGAGGGACATCCTTATCTGTTGGCAAAAAAGCTCACCGGCGCGAAGAGGATTCATGCAGAGGTTACATGACCGTTGGGTCAATATGCACCCGGAATATGCTCATCAAACGCCTCAGTATTTAAGCGATCAGGTATCCTTTTTGCGAAAAAACGGATTTGAAGCTCTTTATCAACAAGAAGAAGAGCAACATCCTCCATCGAACATTCCACCCGTTCCAGCAAGACCACCTTTGCAGATGGCCGATAAAGCCAACATGAGAACTAGGAGATCTATCCACCAAAAAGTCTTTCTCAGGATGGACAAATTAGCTGAAGCTAATACTGCTCTCCCCGATTTGCTCCCCGAAGATGTTAATCTCTGGAATCTGAACTGTGTTGTTTACGAGAAGGCGGTCTCCTTACTTAGCGACAGTAGAAGTAACGATACTTCAGTACGTCTGAGTAAGACTCGCGAGCGTATTGCACAGCTTCAATTCAAAATTGAAACGGCGAGACGGCATGCATCAAATATTCAGTGCGTGATTAGCTACATAACATTAAATAAAAAATTAACTCCAAAAGTTAGGGCACTTGCTCGAAACTTAAGGAAAGCAAATCACACGCTGAACAAGTGTAAACTGTTGACCATCCAGCAGCAATGGACGCAAAAAATAAGATCTCTTTCAACAGCGAAACAGCGCCTTGAACGGCGAGTAAAGTGGATTGAGGAAAATACCACCTTTTCTACTCATTCTTCCCGTCTGTTCAATAAAACGTCACGTGCCGTTAAAAATCCGCCTAGTCGAGAAGAGATTCAAGTCTTCTGGAAACAAGTATATGGAGATACTTATCAGCTAAATGAAGAAGCTTCAGATATATCACTCTTTCGTAACTTTTGCCGAAGGCAAAGGTTACAAGGTCCAGAGGAAGAGTGTCCACTAATTACTGCTGAAGAAGTGAAGAAATTTATGGCTAGAACTAAGAACTTTTCAGCGCCACGGCCAGATAAAATCAACAACTTTTGGTGGAAGAAGTTTACTTCTACGCACCACCATCTAGCTCGTATATTTACTACTTTCTTAAACGGAGAACAACCCGTCCCGCAGTGGCTAGTGGAAGGACGCACGGTATTGATCCCTAAGACCGGAAATTTGTCAAGTCCAAAGAACTACAGGCCCATAGCTTGTTTAAACACCAGCTACAAGCTATTCACTGGCATCCTCAAAGAGAGGATATTAAAATCTATCGAGTCGGTATGGAGTGCAATAGTTGAACAACGTGGATGCAAGAGAGGTCTGTCAGGTTGCAGGGAGAACCTGTTAATAGACAGGTGTATTACCCAGCACTCGATCAGGTATCGACGCAATCTGTCCATGGCTTGGATTGACTACCGTAAGGCGTTCGATAACACGAACCATCAGCTACTTATTAAGCTCATTGAGTTCATGGAGGTGCATCCAAAAATAGTGAGATGCATAAACAAGCTTATGCTCTTGTGGCGGACAAGATTTGTCATAACATCTGACAAAAGACAAGTGACTACAAGCTATATCACATATAATAGGGGGGTCTTCCAAGGAGACTCTCTAAGTCCGATACTTTTCTGTATCTCCCTCTTGCCTCTATCTATTGTGCTCCGAGGCAAAAGCTCTGGATACCTATGTGGCCCGCCGAACAGAAGAGAATATAAGGTCAACCATCTTTTATACATGGACGACCTTAAACTCTTTGCTTCCTCGAAAGAGGACCTTAACATCCTTGTGGAGGCGGTTAATAGGTACTCTAAAGCAATTGGCATGAGCTTCGGATTGGACAAGTGTGCCTGCGTCCACCTACACCAAGGAAGACTAGAAATTACATCATCGCGTCACGATCAGGATGTTCAACTCATAGGCGGTAATACCATTCAACATCTTGATATTGTAGAAACATATACATATCTTGGAATACCGCAAGCGGAAACCCAAGATGTGCGTGTGTTAAAAACAGCCCTTGGAAAAAGGTATCGCCAAATTCTCAGAAAAATTTGGGCTTCCGAATTATCTTGAAAGAATAAGATCCAGGCGATCAATTTGCTGGCCGTTCCTATACTGCTCTACACGTTTGTTGCAATAAAATGGAACGTCGATGAGTTGAAGCAACTTCACCGAAACACACGCAAGATGATGACAATCCATCGAAGTCATCGTCCTAGATCTTCCGTACCTCGAATATACCTCCCTCGAGATAAAGGGGATAGAGGCTTGCTGAGCTTAGAATGTCTTCATCGTCGAACGTTACTGACTACAGCCTGCTCAGTTCTAAATAGCACAGATTCTCTTATGCGACTCGTACATCAACATGAAGTCGTCCATGCTGCGGCGTTTCTATACCGTGCCGCAGATAGGGCCTTTGGTGCTCAAAAGTCGTGTACAGGAAGCAGAACATACGCTTCTACTAAGAGAACATGCTGAGAAGCCCCTTCATGGTAAATTCTACGGCATTATGCGTAGAGAAGAGCTCTCGAGGGGTCTGTCCAACATGTTTCTCAAGTCTGCTGGATTAAAATCGGAGACTGAGGGATTTCTTTTGGCCTGACAAGACGGCGTTATAGACACCTCAGTTTACCGCGAGCGCATAATGAATGTACCTGTAGGGCACGCTACGGGTACATAGAGAGACACAATGCGGCTCTGAAGGTGTTATATTACGCTCTTAGGCACTTCTATGGTGTTCATCTGTTGCCCGTTTTGCCATACGCCCAGGGGGAACTCGAGTCCGTTGCGGAGAATGATCAGTGTAAGTTCTACTGGAATTTCTCATTCTCCACCACTCAACGTATCAGTGCTACGAAGCCTGATATTGTTCTCCATGATATGAAGAACAAGATCATTTACGTGATTGAATTCTCGGCACCAGCCGATGGTAATATCACGGTAAAGGAGGAAGAAAAACGGGCGAAATATCAAGCACTTATTTTCGAGCTGAGTAGGCTGTACCAAAGCTACAAATTCCATCTTGCAGTTCTCATAATCGGCTGTCTTGGAGGTATGAAAGCTTCATTTATTAGCCAACTCAACAACATTCCGGCTTGCCAGCGTCAGGCTCATTTCATCGCGAACCGTTTGCAAAAGGCTGTTCTTCTGGGATCACATCATCTGGTCCATCAACACTGTTCCTCATAACATTCTACGAAGATTGGTAGCTCTAAAAAAGTATCTAGAGGTGAAACCTTCATCTCCAACTGTCCCGTCTGCCGCGTAAGGTCATCCGCGGCTAGAAACCTGACCCCAAGGAACAGTGTTGCCCGATGTTATCTCGCGTAAATTTCCCGCTCTTGCTTACCTTCTATGACAGAAGGAACAAAAGCGGATGACGTACACATTCCAGTTGCGTCGGGATTGGTTGCATTAAGGAACCATGATCGTAGCTTCCCGAGCCTACAACTTCTCATAGTAATAATAATAATAATCGCTTTCCTCTGATGAATTTGACGGTTATGTTGGCTGTATCATTGCTACTGACAGGGTTTTCCATGCCAGACAGGCAGAGAACGAAGAGGTAAGTGACTAAGAGGAACACCAAAACCCATAAATTATAATGGAGAGTATTTTGAAAATTTGTAAACGCTTGTAGCTTCCCGAGGATCGTCGGGGCGCCCCTGGAGCCATTTCTGGGGCCACAGCATGCGGGACGTTGGTGATGGTGAGCTGCGAGATGGTCAGGCAGATCTCACTAATCAAACAGCTGACCAGCAAGAACATCTGCGACATACGGTAAGCAGTGAAATATCAACTGTCCCTGCTGAGAATGCTTTGGCTAGCGTTAGCTATTTGCAGCCAACCACCTCAACAGAAATACCGTGAGAGAGCATGAAGTGGGATATCACAATGAATGAGGAATTGATGCGTATCTATTATGAAAGTGCGAAGTTTGAAACCTCACGAAAAAAGGACACAATTTTAGAAGCAAATTTGCTGCAAAGTATCCTCAAATAGATAAAGTCGTACTAAGAGATCTTATCGCTAAGGTGAAGGACATCAGGACTAATCTACACATCTCAGAAGATCGAACAATGAAGATTAAACAACAGGTTGATTTGGCGTGGAAAAACGATGGCAATGAACATCAGTTAGAGGAAGCCGTGTCACACGAACAAGCAGCGGCAATTGATGTTCTTCCTCAACCTGGTGATGATCCAACACCACCACATCCTCCAGAGGTAGACGGCCTAATACAACCAGGGCCAGAAGTAGAGGTTCAACAACTAAGTCAGCGATTAAAATGGACATACCATATGAACAGAGATGTGATACGCTTTTATTTTTTGGCAAAGAAAAGTGGGCGAAGTGCAAGTAGAGAACATCATCGACTCTTCTTACTTAAGTACCCAGAACTAGCCACAAGAGTAAATGAGCAGAATCTAGCACATCCAAAACGCTCAATATTTGTAAAGAGATTGCTTTCGGCTGTTGAAATAGCTGCCATAGAAATGGAATGGAACAGCAGCTTCCTATTGATGAACTTCCCTTGGAAGATGTGGACAACGAAAACTTGATTGAAGCTGAAGGCATAGGTGCTAGGGATAATGAAGATCAAGCACCGGATCCACTAGAACCACATCTGGACATTAATAACGATTAAATGAACAGCGAAGTCCCAGAAAAACTACAGCACCTTGAAAGGAATTTGGTCATGCTTTACTAGAGTTTAGATATATAGAACCAACACAAAGGCATTCACTGCCCAAGATGAACATCACAAATGATCTGCATGCACTAATAGAACACCTGAACAGCAAGGTTTTACCTATGCATTTGAACGCAACATAAACTGTGTTAGAGGTGCAAACTCTTGTATACTGTGCAGCTGTGGCAACCGTTAGAACGTTGCGCCGCAGAACTAGGCCTGCAAATGCAGCCTTTGTCCCAGGAAGGGAGCGAGATCCACCATGAAAGATCAGGTTGGATATGGATTTCAGCAAAGTAAGGTGCAAATTGGGTCGACTGACTCAATATAAGAAATGAAATCGAACCAGAAAGCTGATACACCATGTTGCTAAAATCATCCACCCTCGGTACATCGAGACATTGACACCAGCAATATTGGATGAGATTATAGACTCCCAACGACAGAGTCTTGATGTTCTTACTGCTCGACTGCGTCGGTACAAGAAAAGTAGTGCAAGAAGGCAACAAAATCGAACCTTTCAGGCAGATGATAGAAGGTTCTATCGTGAACGGAGTGTAAAGCAAAATTACCAGCAATACACCGAATTCCTTTAATTGGAACACATGACTAACTACTGGTCAGATGTTTGGGGAAAAACTAACAGAAGCAATTTGGACACTGCGTGGTTCGAACAAGAGAGAGAAAGAGCAAGCAATAACTCTGAAATGGAGCTGAATAACATCACAGCTTTAGATGTTTCAGCGGTTTTGAAAAAAGCAAGTAACTGGAAAGCTCCAGGCTCGGACATGGTGCACAATTTCTGGTACAAGTACCTGACTCGTGTGCATCCTGCGTTAACAAGGTGTATTCAGAAGATCATCGAACACCCAGATCTGATGCCAGGCTTTATGCTCCAGGGTACTACGTATATGTACCTAAAAAACCAGACGCTCAAAATCCATCTGAATTTCGAACGATAGCCTGTCTTCTAAAAATATATAAATGTCTTACAGCTATCATAGCAGATAAGGTATACTCTCACTGCGACGAGAATGACATCCTTACAGAAGAACAAAAAGGATCTTGTAAAAACTCGCGAGGCAGTAAAGATCTAGTTACCATAGACGCTGTTGCAATGACGCAAGCTCGCAAACATCAAAGAGACTTGCACATGGTATACATTGACTACAAGCAAACGTTTCCATCCGTACCACATAACTATTTGCTTGGAGTCTTAAATATACAAAATCAGCAGTTTTCCGATCAGAATCAAGTATTTTGATCATGGACAAGCAAGAAAAACTAGATTAATACACATTACGACGGGTGTCTTTCAAGCAGAGTCCTTTAGGGCACTGTGATTCTGTTTAGCGTTGTAACCATTGAGAAAAACACTGAATAGCACGTCTCATGGGTTCCGAATACGTGATAACGAGGATGGTCATCAAGTGACCGATCTTCTATACATGGATGACCTGAAGCTATAAGCTAATTCGGACCAGGAACTGCAGCGAGTGATCGATGTCACAAAGCAGTGTTCCAATGATATCCATATGGAGTTTGGACTAGGTAAATGCAGAACAGTGCATTGAACCAGAGGAGAATTAGGGACCGCAGAGCTAGAGAACGATTTCGAGCATATCATCGAGGCAATGGCTGACTCAGATTTATTCTGAAGAGTTTTCTTAACTCGGCGAACAAAATCAGGGCGATCAACACCTATGCCATCCCTGTCCTCACGTACTCATTTGGGTTGATCAAATGGTCTAATAGCGACCTTGAAAGATTAAACAGAACCGTCCGCGTAAAAATGACAAAGCACCAAATGCACCAGCGATTGAAAGGGTAGTTTTACCACACATAGAGGGGGTAGGGGCGTTATAGATGTCAAGAAACTGTGTAAGTCACAAATTTTGCAGTTACGAGACTATTTCAACAGCAAGCGAGATGCTCCTGGTTTTGTAACCACAACATCATCGCAAATGACTTCAAACATCGTATTAGAATAACGGTATTAGCAAGTTCCAGAGAAGAAAGTCAATAAAATAAAAAAGAAACTTAATCTTTAATAAAGACAACGTTTTGGATCATGTGTGGTCCCTTTTAAAGGCTATTAGAGTTCTTTGCAATCGTATTAGAATAACTTATAACATCCTCATCTCATCAGTCACTTGACTTAGTCCGTGGCTATGATGAAAAGCCGGGTTCACCAGAAGACAAGTTTCGGGGTTCGATCCCTAAGCCGGTACCTCTGGAAATTTTTGAAGTGATAACTTCTTATGGCACGGCGTGGACTCGCAAAACTATCAGGATTCACATATAACGCTTCCTCTCCTCTATCTCTTCTTCGCTTCTACCACTGACTGACTCTTTCAATCCCTCTCCCTCTCCATTTCTCCTTCGCTTCTTCCACTTCTCTCCCTGGCGCCTCTCTCTCACTCTCTCTCTCGTTCTCTCCCTCTCTCGCTCTCTCCTCTCTCTCTTTTATATAATATTATACAATATAATCACGCACGTCTACGAGCTGTCTTTATGCACGATTTTTCCAACGCCCTTCATATCTCAAGGTTTTTTTCTATTTACTTTTACCGAAGTTCTGATGGTTCGGATCCCACCTTAAGCTGTAGGTCCCCCCAACATGCACTTGGCTGCAACACAGTCCGTGGATGGTGGGGTAATAAAACCAGGCTTTGTCCAATATGTCAAAGTAGGCATACTCCTCTTATCAGATCACTTGATTGCATTACAAAAATTCGTCCCTGACTGATGATGTATACCGAGACAGCCCCGTGCATTCTGTTCAAAAAATTCAACTCTACCATAAATGCCTTCGACATATTGGGCAATAACCACCTTAAGCCTGAGAGAAAAATGAGCTTCCTCATTTTTTATAAAAACTACCCCTGTCACATTTAATGAACCACATCTGATCTTCTTTACAGTAAACGAGCAAAAAATTCAAATAAAAATAATCACACTAGTCACATTTACAATACTCTAAACTATATAAGGGAAGGGAGTCGAAGCGGAAGGGAAAGGCGGTGCAGGAGGTGAAAGAGTTTGTGTACCTGGGCTTCTTGTTTCAGAGGAATGGCGGAGTGGATGGTCACATAAGAGAGTGAGTGAGGAGGGCAAATGTGGTGATGAGCAAATGTGGGGTTTGGGAAAGAAGTTATTCGCAGATGATTTTGGAAGGAGAATCAAATTGTTTGACTCACTAGTGATGAGTGTGCTATTGTATGGAGTAGAGGTGTGGGGGTGGAAGGAAAGCCAAGAGCTAAATAGGACACAGGAGAGGTATGTAAAGTGGACACTGGGGCTGGCAAGGAACATGCCTAATTATATTTTCAGGAGGGAGACGGGGAGAACGAGTGTAGGGATTCTAGCGGGGAGTCGGGCGTGTAAATATGAGGAGAAATTTTTGGAAGAGGAGGGAAGTAAGCTGGTTAGGGAGTGTTGGTGGGAAAAGGAGAACAGGAGTGGGGGTGGGAAGATGGAGGTTGAAAGCGAAAGGTATTTTAGAACGAATGGACTGCAGATGAATGAAGTGAGAAGGATGCATGAGGAAGTAAGGAAGGTATATGAGTTGGTTAAGAAAAACGGCATGGAGAGAGAGAAGACAGCAGGAGAAGAGATAATAAGAGAGACAAGGTTTAATGGGAACTATGTGTGAATTATGCCAAGGGCGAGAGCGCAATATTTGTGTAAGAAAGGAGAGAAAGGAACTCAGGAGCTTATAACGAGGATGCGATGTGGGTGCATGGAGGGTTTCAATGGGTTCTGGCTCGGTAGGGAAAAGAGGATGTGTGAACTATGTGGGAAGGGGGGGGGGCAAGAGTGGAGCACTGGTTGGAGGAGTGCGTAGAGGTGGAAAGGAGTGGGATAAGCACGGAGGTATTGATGCATGAAAGGGGGAACAAAAGGGCAGTAGCATGGATGAAGGGAGTCTTGGGTAAGACGGAGAAGAAGAGAAAGAAGGACGAAGAGGAATGGAGAAGGAAAGATTGTAAATAGGGGAGGAAGTAATCATAAGTGAATGTAAATATTGTAAATAGTAGATAAGTATTAGGTATTAGCCGCGGAGGCAGAGTTTGTTAATGCGAGGCAAAGCGAGAAAGTAGGGACATGCGTGCGAGGCGAGGCGAAGCGAGGAAGGCAAGGCGATAAGAGCGAGTGGCGTTAGATATAAGGTCTGGAAGGATGTTAGTTTTAAGGGTTAGTTTTAAGAAAATTCTGTAAAAAATGGAAATGTAAGCAAGTCAATTTTTTAAGCCCAGCCGGTTGAAAAATAAACGTATATCTATCTAAACTATATCTCCAAATAGTTCATAGTAAACGACAATAAAAAAACATCCCTGTGAGATTCAATGAACGTCACATGAATTTAAGCTCTATCGCCAACCCCGCAGTAATAATCAAGAATTGAAAAAAAACACCTATGTTATATTTAACGAGCCCTATCTTAGCTCTGCCGTCCTGATGAAAAAATGGTACAACTCCATTTTTATCAAAACTGAGTTTTTTTACATAGTTTGATTCGTTATAAAAAGGCGAATTTAATTAAGATAATCATTATTAAAAATTGTAATTAAATCTCGAAATAATTAGATCTTGATTAGCATATTTACGGCGATTCCCGCGAATTCCTGTTGGAGAAACAACACATCTGTACAAAATCAGCAGAAAATCTACACGAATTTCAGGATTTTCAGATGTGTTTCATTCTGCAGGCCGATTTCCTGATATCGAATAGCACATGTACATGTGCTAGTCAATATCACATTGTAGAGCTCTGGTGCGATAGCTCAGGGCTCTCGGTAAATCCGGAAAAGACCAGCCTGGTCATTTCCACGAGATATTACAAAGTGCCGAAAGTTGACGCTCCTGTAGTCTGTGGCGGAAGGCTAACGTTTTCAGATTCGGCTGAATATCTGGGAGTAATCCTAGATAGCAAACTGAACTGGCCTAAAATTCTTGCATGCTACACGCGACCCTGTTCTGGTGACCACCGGCGAAAATTGAAACGATGCAGGACAGGCTGCGACGATTACGAACGATAGCATTCAGGGGTTTGACAAGAGCAATGAGGACTACGCCCAGAGCTGCGATAGGGTCCATGCTCTGTGAAGAACCCCTACATGTCGCGATAAGTACAAGGGCGGATTACAAAGTCATCCGCGTATCCCTGGGAATAGTACTCTTCCTTTTTTACACTACTAAGGTAGCCGTCCACTACAATGAACCACAGGAAGGATGGCAGGACATCTCCCTGCGGACATTCCCGCGATCCAACTCCCCTGACTAGGCCTTCGCCTAATCTGGCTTTAAGTCGCCTCCGGTGTAGCATGCTTCATGTCCAGCTTGCTAATTGGTCTGGTAAGCCAATTTTTCCACAGCAGCATTGAGCGCAGTTTCTCAGAGCAGCCTGCCTAAAAGGTAACGGGGAGGTTAAAAACACCCCATCCCTGGTATATCTCTCGACCGGCTTCTCTAGCATCTTCAGACTGAAGGACGTTAAACTGATCGGCCGGAAATCTTTAGTAGCAGTGTAGGCCTGCTTCCCAGATTTGGGAATGAAGGCCACTCCGCAGTCCTTCCATACCAATGGCACGTCTTTAAGAGCAATGCTTGCCCTAAATAGTTTCGTCAGTGGGACGACGAGAAAATAAATGCCCTTTTGTAGCAGCATTGAGTAGATACCATCTGCTTGGTGATTTAAGGGGCCAGAAGGACCCAATAGCCCACTTCACCTTCTTAATATCAACGACCTTGGCGGCGAAATTCCAGACGGCCTTCTCCCTCTCCTGGCCCCAGCCTTCCTCTACTCAGGCGATTAAATTCGCTGAAAACCTGAGAAGTGGACTTCCATCAGGTGATACAGCGTTTTTTCTTCTTTCTCTTTGGCAAACTCGCCATTATCGAGCCTTATGAGCCCGAAGCGAGCCACTAGATATGTTTGCAGGATCATGTGGAGCCTCGCTGTATCTGTAATATTCTTAAATTCCTCAAAGAAGTGCCTCCAATATTCCTGCTGTAGATTCTTATATTCTTATTGTATTCATACTGAGTCGTCTTGTAGATGTCCCAATCTAGGGGCTATTTATTTCTGTTTTCCCTGTTTGTACAACGCTCTAGTCCTTTTACGGAGTTTCTTCAGGTTTGTGTTCCACCATTCTGGTCCTTACTAGACTCGAGTGTACTGGTAGGACAATTGTTCACATATCATGTGATCAGAGCCCTTTGCAGAAAATCCGCGGCGTGCTCTAACTCATCTATAGTACCGCAACTTGTGGGGAATTCCACAAGTTTGCCTTCAAATTCCTCTTTATATGAGTCCGAAAGTGAATTTCTGGGGTTTCTGATTTCTGATACCGCCGGCTTTCCTATAACTAAGAGGAACATGATATATTTGTTGTCCAAGAGAGGCTCCTCGTTGAGGATTTTCCAGTCCGCTATCTTGCTGCTCAGTTCTTCCGAGCATAAAATCAAATCGAGAACCTCACTCCTGTTTTTAATCTGGAATGGGGGAGTATCACCACAATTAATTATCTCCATCACAGTACCTACTAGGTGTTCAATTAAGTACCTTCCTCTGCCGTTCATGTCTGCAACCCCCCTCCCCCCACACTGTATTATGGGAGTTTGTATCACAGCCAACAGAAGAGGAATCCTGTTATGCCGAATTAGAGCCTAGACCTCTCTAGAAGGTGGGACCCTACGCGTCGCCTAGGAAATAAGCCGAGGCTAGCTTCTGCCCCTGAGTCTCACAATAATATCGTTGAGGTTTCTGAAGCAGAGATTAGGAAGCAAAATAGCACCCATACCCTTGACGGTTATGCCAGCCCTTGGTGCTTATTCGAGTGGACCATTAAATATGGAGCCATACCCTTCTAAGCTACTAATCCTTTGCCTGTATAACCAGGGTTCTTGGATTAGGGCAATCCCTGTCTGAACCACTGCCATGCGCCTGGTTTGAACCGCTGATGCGTTTTTGCTGTGGTGAAAGTTTATCTGCAACATTCAAATTCCCGTCTTAGCTATTATTAGACTGATTTGGGACATCTCTTAGAGTCCTTCTTCCTCTTGCCCATAGACCGAGCAGGAGGAGTTGCTCTAGATGATGCTGCGATATCTAAGGCCACTTCTGAGGACATATGCGTATTTTTCAAGAGCTGCGCTGTGCCGACTTTTAACTTCTGGGTACCGCTACGGTTTTTCCTCTTCACAGAGAGCCCAGTAATCTTTTCTTCATCCGCGGCAACTTTGTTGTTGTCGTCGGTTTTAATGATCTTAACCGCTCCTGATAGGATGTCCCCTGCGGAGCCGTCCCTTGTGGTGGTGTGTCACATGTGGGCCCTGTGTCGGAGCCCTTATTATTTTCGTTTGTATTTAGTGTGTAAAGTCTCCAAAGTCTCCGTTAAGAAACCCCTTTGTGATTCCGCAACATCTGCTGCGACCGAGTGGGGCACGTCGAGTTATTCAAGGTTTTGGTAAACCTGGTGCCATTGAGACCTTGACATGGCGATCACATCATGGATTGGGAGCATGAAACCTCGCGCCCTCGATATTCCAGGGGACTTTGCTAGTACACCCTGGAAGGATCGCTCCTTCCTTTAGGTCCCGCAGACTAGACCAATATTCTTCATATGCTTGGTTAGGCGTCCCGTATTTTTGGGACGACTAGTCCATCCCCTTTTCCAACTCCCCCAATTTTCAAGGACGACTGGACGCAGCCTTTTAATAATGTTATTTTTTGAATTAAATTTTTTTTACTTTAACGGATTAAGAGTGGAATATTTTGTACTGAAAAAATATTTGAATAGGAGTCAATATTTTATAAAAGAGTTTAATTACACTGGTTTACCAAATTGAAATTTTTTTCTGCCCAACACATCTTAATATGACTTTTTGATGTATATTGGTCCCCTAAACACGAAAATCACACACACCAATTTTTTTATGGAAGCCTTTTCGATACATCAATGTTCGAATTTCAATAAGTTGGCAATGTTGTATTTTTTGGCAAAATTCGAGGTCGATAATTCATATGTCCTGGGAAGAATAGAAACCGCAAATATTAGCCAAGTTATTAAAATCGCTAGCATCTAAACTACTAGGCCGATCTGAAAATTTTAGAATAGAAAGTTCACATAAAACAAATTTTGAGTGTGATTTTCGTGTTAAGTGGACCAAAATACATGGAAAAATCATAGTGAGGTATGGTGGGAAAAATGGCTATGAACTAGTGTTATGAATCTATTACTTTTTAACGTTAAAATCGGTAAAAACATATTTAACGAAACCCATCTCAGCTGCCTTCTTCTAAAATAACCAAAAAAAATTTAATTTGAAATAATCACATTATTCACATTTAGAAGATTCTAAATTATATCCCTAACCCCACAATAATTATAAATAATCCAAAACAGAATGTTGTCAAATTAAATGAACCCCATATAATCTGCGTTAAATTAGAACAGGCAAAATAATTCAATTAAAAATAATGTGAAAGACCTGTGTTGGGATCCCAGCGGAGCTTGAGAGCAATTTTTTCACAATTAAAAAATAAAAATCAATATTAAAAAAATATTGATTTTAGACTAGTAGACAAAAAACAATTAACATCCATTAATTAAAAATAATCAACCTAGCAACCTTCACGAGACTTTAAACTATATAATCACCCATGCAATAATATAATCAACAATCCCAAGAAACTATTTCTATCACATTTGGCACATTACCCCATCTCAACTGCCTTCAATTAAGGCATTAAAAAAATTCAAATAAAAAATAACCACACCAGTAACCCTTACATGTGAGGTGCTCTACCATTTGAGCTATCGAAGTTCACCAGTGAAAATTTCAGAACTTGTATTTCCTCAATATCGATCGAAATTATTATCTTAAAGATGTTATTATTTCAAAGCCAGTTATTAATTCAATATTTGAAACTAAGTTTAACAAAGTTTCATTTAGACTGGTTTTAATATGATAGAAATCTTTTTGAAGGCCTAATACTAGTATTTTTGATGTTAGATTCAACAGTGGTCTCTGTTATAGAATCGTTGATAAGTAGATAATCTACTATATCAAAATTAATTTTTATTATGCGAAATTAAATTAAAACGCAAGAAATTAAGTTCTAAAAAATTCACTGCGAACTGGATTTGAGCCAGCAACCAACTCATTACATGTGAGGTGCTCTACCAATTGAGCTATCGCAGGTATAAGTCTTCAAAAAGATTTCTATTATATTAAAATCAGTCTAACCGAAACTTTGTTAAACTTGGTTTCAAATATTGAATTAATAACTGGCCTTAAAATAATAACATCTCTAAGATATTAATTTCGATCGAAATTAAGGAAATACATGTTCTGAAATTTTCACTAGTGAACTGCGATAGCTCAATTGGTAGTGCACCTCACATGTAATGAGATGGTTGCTGGTTCAAATCCAGTTCGCAGTGAATTTTTTAGAACTTGATTTCTTGCGTTTTAATTTAATTTTGCATAATAAAAATTAATTTTGATACAGTGGATTATCTACTTATCAACGATTCCATAACAGAGACCTCTGTTGAATCTAACATCAAAAATACTGGTTTTAGGCCTTAAAAAAGATTTCTATCATAATAATAAAAATTCAAAAAAAAAAAACAATCCTCCTAAAATTAATTAACCCGATTTAATCTGCTTAAAAAAAACAGCCAAAAAAATTCTAATCATATTTCACCAACCCCATCTCACCAGCCAACTCCGCAATAATCGAAACATAAGTATTTCTCCTCGGCCTAATTATCTTATCTGTGCTATATTATTTATGGTATTTGTGGAATAATGGCTGGTATATATAACAGAGAAATCGGTTTTCTCTATCCAGAAAAAATGAGGATTGGCACAAGCACTATTGTCTTGACCATTGTGGTCCTCTTAAGTTCTACCGGTAAGTAACATTAAAACATAATCTAATATCATTTCAATAAGATTACAAAATATTACCATTTTTTTCGTTTTTATCGTAAAATCACTTTTTTGTTAGTTTATTTTTCTCTTATACAGTCACAAAATTTCAATTGTGATTAATACTAATCAAGGCATCGCAAGAGATAAGGCTGGATCAACTAAAATGTGTTTTGCTCAAATCCTTGCTTAAGCTGTGAGAATATCATAACCCTAGAACCATATGGTGATACCTCACCTTATTGACCAAAAGGAGTCAACGATATCAAAAGATATTTTAACGCAATCTATTCGCGTAATGTTAATCACATTCTAAAATAAAACCTTTAAATGGGTAAAATTTATCAAATAAAATATGCACAAGAAATATATGTAGTATCTGTAGAACGGTGCTATCTACACTGTTAAAAATTTGAGGAGTAAATGGCTAGCGGAGTTGAGAGTACAATTTTTCGGCGTATAAAATCGACTTAGTATCGAATACATTCAACTCCGCATATTTTACTCTAGAGTAAAATACAGTGAGCAAAAGGTTCTGAAGTGCATTCAGAGTGAATATAATTAATTCGCACCGCACAGAAACAAAATCTTAACCCATGCTCAATCCGGAGTTAAAAGAGTCATGGCGGGACTTCTCATGGAGTTTATGTTCGGCGCTGCGTTCGCAGAAAACTTGCAAAACACTCTCTTCGCAGTTGTTCGCCACATCATGACCGCAAGTCAACGCGTACGAAACTGTGAACTCGAAACATGAAAATTCTAGAATCCAGAATTCTAGATGGTCGCGTGTCGCGTCGGTGCGATTTGTTATTTAATTCTTAGAAAAGTGAAATATGTTGTGGATAAAAAGAGTGAGCTATGGCAACCAGACAAAGTGAGTGAAAATTGTATATATGAATCAGAATTGGGATACGAAGAATTCGTAGTCGCCGGTAAGTATCATTGTATATATTTTATTAATTATTAACATATCCATGATGCTTTTGAATCTTTTTATACGATTTAAAAAACTCGTTTGGATTATTCCTTTTGAAATTGATAAAGAGATGGTCTTATTTGTCTTATTTACCAATTTGAACAGGAATAATCCACACGAGTTTTTTAAATCGTACAAAAAGATTCATAAGCATCATGGATATGTTCATAATTATTATTATATACAATTATACTCACCGGCGTCTATGAATTCTTCGTATCGCAATTCTGATTCATATATACAATTTTCACCCGCTTTGTCTTGTTGCCACATATCACTCTTTTTATCGTTTTTTTTATCATTTGTCTAAATATTGAATAACAAATCGCACCGACGCGACAAGCGACCATCTAGAATCTTGGAGTTTTAAAACATCAAATGTATTCACTATTCAGAGTACTGGAGTCTATTTCTAAATAGTGAAATACTCCCTTCAGCGTTCCTTTTTAGCGATATTTACTCCTTAAAATCAACTTCTGATGGTGTGGTGGGACAGCTATAGGGTCAGGACGGAGTTGAATGAAATAACTCCGGAAAGTGCGTCTTCTTCTACTCCGCTTGCCGTTTACTCAAAGAAGTGGGACTTTTATAGTACAGTAAAAACTAGGCATTCATTTTTATTTGGGATCCTTTTTTGGGCGTTCTAATCTCACAAATAGTATATTTTAGTACCAGTTTCTGTCTTGTTTAGTTTGCTAACTTCAGATTGATAAATGATCCGAGATAGCGAACTAAATTGGTTCAGAGGGTGCATTGTTTCAATTGTTCCAAACTTCAATCTTACAAAAAACAATAAATAGATGGAAAGACCAGGGATCGAGACGTTTTAGGTTACACCAGTCCGGGTGAGGACTGGGTCAAAATTTAAAAATTCAAAAATTTCAATAAAATTTTTAAGAGTTTATAAAATTGGTTACTTTACATGAAAGTCATAACCAGGGGCTTTTTTGAGTCTTGGAATACAAATTTGGGTTCAAAATTAAAAAAGAGACTTGAATTTTAAAAATTAGTGGATTCTTATGAAAGTCAATACAAGGGGCATGTTCAAGTCATACAACACAAACTTGAGGTAAAAATCAAAAAATTTTAAAAGGAAACCTAAATTTTGAAATATTTATTAAATTAGTGAGTTTCTATGAAAGTCAGTAAGAGAAGGTTTTTTAAGTCACAGCATACAAATTTGGGGCAAAAATTCCAAAATTCCAAAAGTGGACTTAAATCTAGGAAATATGATTCAACTGGTAGATTTCCATGAAAGTCGATTACGAGGGGGTTTATCATGTCATAGAACACAGAATGATAACCTGAAATTTTGAAAATGATATTGACTTGGCAGATTTGCATGAATTCTAAAATAAAGAAGTTTTTCGAGTCCCAAAATACGAATGCTTATCCCGAAAAAAATGCTCGTATTGACTTTCACAGAAATATACCCGATTAATAACATTTTCAAAATTGATGTCAGTTTTTTGAATTTTGGGCCGAAAATTCCTCTATTGTGACTCAAAAAACGTTCTCTTACAGACTTTGATGGAAATTTACCAATTGAATAAAATTTTCAAAATTTGTTTCAACTTTTTCAATTCTTACCTCAAATTCATAATCTGTTCCTTAAAACCCCACCTCTTACTGACTTTTATGTAAATTTAACAATGAAATAGAATTTCCAAAACTTAGATGGCTATTTTAAATTCTTGAATTTTGAACCAAAATTCGCATTGTGAGACTCGAAAATCCCTTCCTTCCCTATTTTCATGAAAATCTATCAATTCAATAACATTTTACCAATTTTAAGTCAAATTTTGGAATTTTTTAATTTTGACCCCTTTCTTTTCTGTGCCCCGAAACCCCTTGTACTGTCTAACATAGAAATCAGATAATGTAATGAAATTAAAAAAATTTTAAGTTAATTTCTTGAATTTTTTAATTTTGACCCCCAATTTATTTTCTGTGACACGAAAACCCCACTTGAACTGACTTTAATAGAAACCTAACAATTCAACTATATTTTCAAATTTCAGTCAAATGTGTGTTGAAATTGAAATTTAAAAAAACAGAAAAATTATTTCTGTTTTGGAGAAAATTTAGGTTTTTGTAGAAATTTGTTATTTTGCTCCCATTTTTTAGGCGAAATTCGAAAAACCGAAAGTGCCAATGTTTTTTATAAACATTACCCTACATTTTTATGCAAAAAAATATGAAAAATTAGCAATTAAAAATTTGACACTTTTTTGATGATGGAACATTAATTTTTAACTTTTTTTACACCTCGTGAATAATGTGTGTCGGAATTAAAATTAAAAGAATAGAAACATTATTTCTGTTTGGGAGAAAATTTAGTTTTTTGTAAAACTTTGTGTTTTTGTTCCCACTTTTTTTTATGCGAAATTCGAAAAACAGAGAGTGCCAATGTTTTTTATAAATATCATCCTACATTGTTATGCAAAAAAAAATATGAAAAATTGAAAATTCGTAAAAATTAGTGTTGAACCGTCACACTCAGAGGTCTCGAACTTCAGCCCAGTGGGTTACCTTGGTTTCTAAACTTCACAGTTTAGAATTTGTTTTATCAGATTTAGTGATTGACAGATGATTCTCATTTCGAGCCTATTTCAATCTACAAATCGACTTAATTTTATTAGATTGGCGGATCAAACTTAAGTGCAATTGTATTTTTGCGTGAACTGTTTTAATACCGAATTAAGTTCTAAATCGAATCCTAGTTTTTACAGTGAGGGTATGCTTCGGAGTTGATTTTAACTCAGCTTTTTTAACAGTGCATATTACAGTAATGCAAATAAAAAATATAAGAATGAGACTGAAATTCTAGTCGATTTTCAACTTTAAAATGATGAAAGTTTGATTCTTGAGCAATCTGCATGCACTGAGCGAAGAATTCCCGTGTAGTTCGGGTTTACACCCCAATAGTTCGGGTGGTTTCTCTTTTTTTTTGTTTCACACGAAGGTTTGGTGCGCTTGCACTACTGAGACGTGCGATCACCCGAACCATTCGGGTGCTCAACCGAAACAGCAGCAACCGAAGTGGTGGGG
>CAKNYM010049971.1:164367-221391 GCA_932195095.1 Andricus curvator | reverse complement strand
CTATTGGGGTGTAAACCCGAACTACACGGGAATTCTTCGCTCAGTGTGCATACTCTAGTCGACGAAAGGTTCGCAGGTCCGCGTCACTTACTAGGGGGCCTCACAGAGGTCCCCCTAAATGGTAAATACCTGATTTTGACAATAGCACAAATAGATACATGGAGCTCAAGGTCGAATACTTTCCGGACAAACCTAGGCGGTTATAGAATTCGTCGCCTCAATTTATCTAGATTTTGAATAATTAATGCAATTTTTCTAAGATGCAAATCGACCAACTTTTACAGCGGAGCAATATTTGAACGTGGATTCGAGTCCAGTGGCACTTTTATCAGGAATTGGTGACCTCAAGGATCAGCAAAGTGAAAGACAATTGATTTCAAAAATGCTCAGTAATTATCCTGTTGATTTTTTGTGGAATGCTGGATCTGAGTGGCCAGGTTGGCCCTCTCAGGAAAACAAGACAACAATATTCAACAGATATTCTCGGGCTGGTTTCACCTCGAAGGTAAGAATTATATTCAATAAAGAAATATTTATTTTTATTACAATTTGCTTTTTTTGCAAAAAAAAAATTTAAGAATTGACAGTGGCATAAGAATATCATAATATTTTCATTAAAAGTATGAAAACTATAGAAATAGTATTATGTCGTCCATCTACACTCAACTCCCGATATAAGATCCCCCGATTTACGATATTCCTAGAACTAATGGCCTCCGCACTTTCATGATGAGAGGAGCCGCGGGGCGGAAAGAGAGGATGTCCTCAGTCAAGAGTGACAAAGAGCTCGAGGGTCGCACTCTCAGCGCGTCAGTTGCATCAGGTTGCGTCATGCGTTCAAATCCAACAGAAGTTATTCATGCAGACCTGACTGTTTACGTTTCGTTTACCATGATGTAGGATCAAGGCCAAGGCAGGCCATTCCCGAAACCGGTCTTATATGGGGAGTTGAGTGCAGTTGCATAAGGTCCTAAGCCACAAGAACAATAATTTTACTGTAGATACAAAAGACTGGTTTCAGGATTAGGTTTGTGCAAGATTAACCTTCTCAAAAAAAAATACTTAGTGACTTTTGAATAGAAAATTTGTTTAATAAATTTAACAAATCATAACCTTTGCACAATAACAAAAAATTCATTTCAGATTGAGGTTACGGAAATTTGTGGCTTAAGACATTATGTAACTAGATGGATGATATGTGATTTTTCAACAATCAATATATTGAATGTTTTAATGTTAATCAATGATCATTTTACAAAAAGGATCATTCATAAATTGAGTAACAGATTGTTTTGGCGGAGGGGAAGGGTTACTTGTGAAATGAAGCCTTTGAATATGTTTGAAGTGTCCCATCCAAATTTCGGAAGTGCATTTTATTGGCTTAAAATAACTGTTTTGTATTTTTTTTAGTAATAACTTCTGTTTGCCTGTTCTTTATAGAACTTGATAAAACTAAGTATAAAAAGTTTGAGAATAAAATTTGAAAATTTCAAACTCATTTATTAATTTCAACCAAAAAATATGACTTTTCTACCATAAAAGATGAATTTTCAATACAGAAGGACGAATTTTCAACAAAACAAATTTTCGAACAAAATAGTTAAATTTTCTAACAAAGTGATTGCATTTTTTAGAAAACAATTAAATTTAGAACAAAAACGATGCATTTTCCAAAAAGAATAATGTTCAACAAAAACGTTGAATTTTCGACCAAATACGATGACTTTTTAATAAAATAATTACATTTTCAAGAAAATAGTTGAATTTTTATAGAAAAAAGATTAAACTATAACCAAAAACAGTTGCATTTTCAACCAAATTGTTTAATTTTCAAGCTAAAAAGTCGACTGTTTTAGAAAACAGTTTACTTTTAAACTAAAAAAAATGATTTTTTAACAAAAAAGTTAATTTTACATCAAGAAAGATGAATTTACAACAGCAAAAAATTAATTTTAAACCAAACAGTTGCATTTACAATCAAATAGTTGAATTCTCAACCTACATACAAAGATGAATTTTGAACCAAATGGTAGAATTTTCGAACAGAGTTGAATTTGCGACGAAATAATTAAATTTTGAACAAAATAGTTATATTTTGAACGAAATAGTTGAATTTTCAACGAACAAAGGTGAATTTTCAAGAACAAAAAAATGAAATTTCTAGGAAAAGAAATGAATTTTTAACTAAAATAAGATAAATTTTGAAATAAAAATGGAAAAGTTACATTTCCAGTTTAAAAAATTAAGTTAAAACAAAAAAAAACGAATTTTTTAAAAAATGTTCAATTTTCAATCCAAGAAATAAACCTTCAACAACAAAAATTTTTAACAGCGTAGTTCAACTTTTACACAAGTATTTGAATTTTTAATTAAAAAAGATCAATTTTCAGTAAATTATTTAACCTTCTAACTAAAGAGGTTAATTTTTAACTGAAATGATGAATCTTCAATAGAAATAATTAAATTTTTTAGTTAAAAAAATTAATTAAAAAAAAATGACTTTTCAACCAAAGAAGATTAATTTTCAACAAAAAGTTAATTATCTACCAAAATAGTTGAATGTTCAACAAAACAGTTGAATTTCTAACCAAAAAAGGTGACATTTCAAAATTCCCTACTTTTTTCCTGACCATGAATATTCAAAGACCAAAATCTTGGAGGTGGTTTTTTTTTCAGGATCTTCCTTTAATGGTTCGTTAGGATAGTTTCGATTTTTTGTTATTAAAAAAAATCAATTGCAATAACTCTACACAGTTTTTTGTGTCTCCTGTAAAATTTGAGTTTTGGTACTAAAACCTTTATGTCCCGGGACCCTTAAGGTGCTTCAAACGACTCGGGTTTTCGCCACATTCAAAATACGTTTAAAAGGATGAATTGTTTAATGACATAATTTCACCACATAATCTAAAGGCAATTATACCGGCCTCAACAGAGAGCTTTTTTCGAAAAATGTTCTTGTTGTTTTTTTGTTGTAATTGAAAATGTAGCGTTTTGTTGCGCCTGTAAAATGCAGCACTCTGGCTATTACGTATGCCTGGCTATTGTGGTGGCTAACGCAGAGTTTAAAATAATAAATAAATAAATAATAATAAATTGGAAATGTAGATATTTGTCAAATATTTTTAAAAGCTTTCTGAAGAATTTAGGTACGTTTATTTAAAAAAATTTCTTTTATAAGGCTGTTGGGCAGAAGCTCTAACCTCAAAATTCAATTTCCTCATTTTATTTCATGAATACTAGAAATACATATTTTTTAAATAGCAAGTGGTACTATTTTTTGACCATAAGTGTATATGAGGAGGGAAAAACAGTTGACTTAAATAATTTGTTCGTAACATCAAACTGGCTAATGTTTACGTTAGTTGAGGTTACCATTCGAAAAAATTATTCGACGCAAAAATTATAATATTAAGCAGTTCTTTACCCTTCATTGACACTTTTAGTCGAAAAAGGAGTACCTCTTAGTATATAAAAAGTATTTTATTCATGTATTTATTAAGTGAAATGAGATGATTCAATTTTGGGGTAAGAGCTTTACCTAAAAAGCCTTGTAAATGAAAATTTTTATAAATTAACGTACCCAAATTCTTTGCAGAAAAAAAATTCATAATGAAAACAAAATTGTTATAATATTCTCAAACTACATAAGAAGAGCTTTTCAGATTCCTAGTAAAAATTGATTGTATATAACATCTATAGCTCCATCTAGTCTGAGATGACGTTAAAGATTTTCTGTATTACTATTAGAGGATATAACTTTGATCGATATTGCAGACTTCCATTTTCACAGTGTGTGTGAACAAATTTATCTTCTGATTGATCGTTACCATCTCCGATGATAATACAGATTCCTAGTAAAAATTGACTTGTATATACAATCTTGCAAAATAAAGCGTGTTTCAGAAAAAGGATTCTTCTTCTGATCTCTCTAGTAGCTCAGTGGTTAGAGCACCTGACCGGAAATCAGTTGACCTGGCGTTCGAATACCAGCGGAGCGAAAGGAGAAGATCTTTTTCCAGAATAAATTTAATTTTAAAAATTTTCAAAACATTATAATAAAAATCCAATCGGATAACCCTTGAAGAAGTTACACTAACATGAAGGTGAAAAAGCACCTGGAGGTAGTAGTAGTACTACCCACTTGAAATTTCTTAACCCCCCCCCCCCCCTCCTGCTCACCCCGCGGTCAGCAAAACTACCCACCTGGGCTCAAACCATTTCGCCGACCCTGGACAAGTTTCAATCCGATAAAAAAAACAATAATTTTAGGTGGAAACACTTGACGTATTCTGCCCCATATATTCACAAATACACATACACAATAGCCAGAGTGTTGCATTTTACAGGCGCAAAAATCACTAAATTTTCAATTACAAAAAAAACAGCAACGAGAAGATTTTGAGGAAAAAGCTGTATTTCGAGGCCATTATAATTGCCTTCATATTATGTGGTTAAATTATTACATTAAACAATTTATCATTGTAGACGTATTCTGTGTGTGGCGAAACCCCGAGTCGTTTGAAGCACCTTAATGTATTCGCAATTGAATTAATTAAAATTGACATAAACGAGCACGAAAGATTAAGGGAGTATCGAAATTCCAATTACATGAACATTTTGTGGTTTACTGGTGCTTATCAGCTAAAATTGGGGGCGAAGTAGAAATATCTGTCTGACGTTAAGCGAATTTCCGGGCACGTCAGAGGGAGCGTGTGGGTAATTGGTCCATAAAGAAGGTAAACTTGTGAAAAATCAATTGCTCAGGTTGGCCTGTGTTCGAACGTTAGGCAGATGCATTGGTATTATGAACCCGGGGTGGCAAATACACTTTTTCCACGATGCTACAACTTGTGCCAAGGCGATCAAATGCACGCTTTCATAGAAGATTTTCGGTAAGTCGACAATTTCATTGGAGATTCAAATATATATTTTTAACATTTTTAATTTCCAGATTTCACCAATAAGACCATTTGAATTTAAACTAGGCGTGGCTAGCTTGAACCAATTTTAACTGAACTGAATTTTTTCCAAGGAAGGAAAGTGAGGAGAAATGAGGAGTGGACAAGTAGGGGAAATTAGTGGTTGAGAATTATAGAAAAAGAGGGGAGGGGAAATAGGGAAAGTAGTGGGAAATGTGAGGAAGAGATGTGGGGGAAGGGAAGTCGGGGGAACGAGGAAGAATAGGGGAAGTAATAAGAAATGAGGGGACGGGTAGTATGTGACGTGAGGGGGAATAGAGGAGGTGAAGTAGGGGAAACGAGAGGAAGCAGGGGAACTGGTATGAGATGAGGGGAATGGAGGAGGGGAAGTATGTGAAGCGAAGAGGAGTGGGAGAGGTGAAGTAGGGGTAACGTGGGAAAGTACGGGAAATTAAGGGAGCGAAAGTAGGGAAAGTAATAGTAAGTGTGGGGAGGGGAAGTGAGAAAGTGAGGGTAAGTAAGGGAAGTAGGGGAAGTGATAAGAAATGAAGAGGGTGGGGGAGTATGTGGAGTGAGGTAAAATAGAAGAGGGGAATTAGATGATGTAAGGAGTAATGAGGGGAAATTGGAGGAGGGAGAGTAGAGGAAATTAAAGAAGGGGAACTATCGGTAAAAGGGGAAATTAGGTAGGAGAAATAGGAGAAGTAAGTTTAAGTCAGGAGCAGTAGAGGAAATTATTAGAAATGAGGGTGATTAGGGGAGGGGAAGTGATGGCTGAGGAAGTGGGGTGAAGGTTAAGTGTGGGGAGCAAAATTTAGGGGGAGTAGGGGAGGGAAAGTATGGGAGGGAGAGGTTTGAACGTCGTAATTAACGTTTTAATAGGCTAAAAAAACCTTTATTGTAAGCGCGCGGCGTCTACTTTGACTAACTTTTTCTCAATTTGTTTTTGGGGACGCTTACCAAGAATTTTGGGTCGTAAATGATGGTTTGAATTTTGAAGCCCATTTTAAAAAAATACACAAATTTTCTTTAAATTTCTATACTTTTTTACCTTTACCATATATTCTAAAATTCATTTTAGATTTTAGATTTTCACAAAAAAACCCACACTTATATTTTTGGCAACTTTTTGTTAAATTCGGTCTTTTATATGGTAAATCAGTGAGTTTTATTCGCTCAACCATTTTTGTGCTCAGGAGGAATTTTGTCATAGAATGTAATTTTCGTGTTAGTATAAATTAAGTGTGTAAACAACGAAAGATAAAAAAATATCCTAGAAAAAAAATTCTTCCGGCCTCAAAAATTGTTTAGCCATATAAAACTGGTAGGACGCATCTCTCATACAAGTAACAACTTTTTAAAAATATTGGAAAAAATAAAACAGGTAGAGTTTTCAAAAAAATCTTCTTTTCATGTTTTTAAAATTCCAACAAAAAATAAAGAATAATTTCTGGAAAAGCCCACCTTGTTCAATTTTTCTAATATATTTTAAAAAGCAAGATTCAGAAGAAAAGAGCAAGAAATATTTTTGTGGACATTTTTTTGTTGTTTCCAAGAAAAATGTGAAAAATCGATTTGTTGGAGAAAAGAAAAAGTTCAAGTTCACAACTGCACAACTCCGTAACTCTACAACTCCACAACTCCACAACTCCACAACTCTACAACTCTACACTCTACAACTCGACAACTCCACAACTCCACAACTCTGGAACCCCACGACTCCACAAATACAAAACGCCATAGCTACACACCTCCACAATTCCGCAACTATACAACTCCACAACTCCACAACTCCACAACTCGACAACTCCACAAATCCAGAAGTCCCCAAAACCACAACTCCACAACTTCACAGCTCCAAAAATGTACAACTTCACAAGTCCGCAACTCCATAACTCCATAACTCTATAACTCCATAACTCCACAACTCCACAACTCCACAACTCGACAACTCCACAACTCCACAACTCTAGAGCTCGACAACTCCACAATTTTACAACTCCACAACTTCGCAACTCCACAACTTCACAACTCGACAATTCCACAAATCCACAACTCTACAGCCCCACAACTCCACAAATAAAAAAATCTATAGCTTCACACCTTCACAACTCCGCAGCTATACAACTCCACAACTCCACAAAACTGTAACTCCACAACTCCACAACTTCACAACTCCACAAATACGAAAATCCATAGCTCCACAACTCTACGACTCAGCAACTCTACAACTCCACAACTTTACAACTCCACAACTTTACAACTCTACAAGTCCGCAAATCCACAACTCCACAACTGCACATCTCCACAACTCTACAACTGCACATCTCCACAACTCGACATCTCCACCCATCCACAAGCCCACAAGTTCACAACTCCACAAGTCTGCAACTCCACCATTCCACAACTGCACATTAGGGGTGTTCAAAAAAAAAAGAAAATCCGAACCTCAACTTGCATCTTCGATTTTTTTGTTCCTTTTGGATTAAAAATATACCTCCTGGTATAATAAATTGGATAATATATCAAATAAATTGGATAATATTTAGAGGTCGCTCATCGCGAATTTGTCTGTTTTCAACAGAAAAATCAATTTTTCTCAAAAACGGTAAATCATAACGCAAAATTGTAAAGAATACAGAAGATGCGTCTCATTAAAATGAGTATTTTTTGTACATAAGTTTTATTGGAATTATACAATGTTAAGGAAATATATGAAGAAGTTTGTTAAAAAGAAGCGTTAATAATCTATCCACGTACTAAGAGGTCTTGAATACACATTTAAATTATTTTTAGGTCCTTGAAAAAAATTCATATAAAGAAATTTTTTTAAATAGTAATGTTGCATATTTTTAAATTTTAAACATCTCACAATTTAAAGGTAACTGTTTCTATGATATTTATGTAATACCTTTATGTAAGGAGTGAATAAAGCTTTCTACTGTTTGACAGCCAGCTATGCAGAATCTCTCACAACATCGAAAGTAGAAAAGGATAAGATATAAATGTTGTAAAAGATCATAGAAAGAGTTACCTTCAAATTGTCAGATGTTTGAAATAAAAAAATATGCAAAATCACTATTTTTGACAAATTTGTTCGTGTTAATGGTTTTCAAGGACCTAAACATAATTTAAATGTGTATTAACCCTCCGTTCACAGACTTCTTTTTCCCACCTTCCGTTTACAGACAGGGTCTTTTATGCCTGAGTCAGTTTTTGAACTGTTTTTGGCCTTTAAAAAAAAACTGGAAAAATTCTGGGTTACTTAAAACATTTACTACATGATTCAATTGTTAATGGTAATTGTTACAAACTTTTTTAATCAAAATCTGTTCCTGTAAACGAGATATTCCAGTTTAAAAAATTGTCTTTGCCTTAAAAACCTCTGCCTGTAAACGGAGTGTTAAAGACCTCTTAGTACGTGGATAGATGAGTAAATCTTCTTTATACAAATTTTCTTCATATACCATCTTAACTATGCATAATTTCAGTAAAACTTATATACAAAAAATACTCATTTTAATGAGATGCATCTTTTATATTCTTTACAATTTTGCGTTATGATTGACCGTTTTTGTAAAAAATTGATTTTTCGGTTGAAAACAGACAAATTCACGATGAGCGACCTTTAAAAATTATCCAATTTATTTCTCCTTCCAGGAGGTTTATTTTGAATCCAAAAGGAATAAAAAAATCGAAGATGAAAGTTGAGGTTCGGATTTCCTTTTTTTTTTGAACACCCCTACTGCACATCTCCACAACTCTACAACTGCACATCTCCACATCTCGACAGCTCCACCCATCCACAAGCCCACAAGTTCACAACTCCACAAATCTGCAACTCCATTATTCCACAACTGCACATCTCCACAACTCGACAGTTCCACCAATTCACAACTCCACAACTCCACATCTCCACAACTTGACAGCTCCACCTATCGACAAGTTCACAACTCCACAAGTCCGCAACTCCACAACTCCACAATTCCATAACTGCACAACTGCACATCTCCACAACTCTACAACTACACAACTCGACAGCTCCACCTATCGACAAGTTCACAACTCCACAACTCCGCAACTCCACAATTCCACAACTGCATATCTCCACAGCTCGACAACTCCACCAATCCACAACTCCGAAAGTTCACAACTCGAAAACTTTACAACTCAACATGTCCGCATCTCCACAACTCCACAACACCACAACTGCACATCTCCACAACTGCGCATCTCCACAACTCTACAACTCCATAACTCGACAACACCACCAATCCACAACTCCACAAGTTCGCAACTCCACAACTTTTTAACTACACAAGTCCGCAACTCCATAATTCCACAACTCTACAGCTTGAAAACTCGACAACTCCACAATTTTACAACTTCACCAATCCACAACTCCACAAGTTCACAACTCCAAAACTTTACAAATCCACAAGTCCACAACTCCACAACTGCACATCTCCACAACTCTACAACTCCACAATTCAACAGCGCCACCAATCCACAACTCCACAAGTTCGCAACTCCACAACTTTACAACTCCATAAGTCCGCAACTTCACAATTCCACAACTGCACAACTCTACAACTGCACATCTCCACACCTCTACAACTCCACAACTCGACAGCTCCACCGATCCACAACTCCAAAAGTTCACAACTCCCCAACTTTACAACTCCACAAGTCCGTAACTTCATAATTCCACAACTGCACAACTCCACAACTGCACATCTCCACACCTCTACAACTCCACAACTCGACATCTCCACAACTCCACAACTCGACAAATTGACAACTCCACAACTTTTCAAGTCCACAACTCCACAACTCTACAACTCCAAAATTCGACAGCTCCACCAATCCACATCTCCACATCTCCACAAGTTCACAACTCCACAACTTTACAACTTCACAAGTCCGCAACTCCACAACTCCACAATTTTACAACTCCACAACTGCACATCTCCACAACTCTACAACTCCACAACTCAACAGCTCCACCAATCCACAACTCCACAAGTTCGCAACTCCACAACTTTACAACTCCACAAGTCCGAAACTTCACAATTCCACAACTGCACATCTCCACAACTCTATAACTACACAACTCGACAGCTCCACCAACCCACAACTCGACAAGTTCGCAACTCCACAACTTTACAACTCCACAAGTCCGCAACTCCACAACTCCACAACTGCACATCTCTACAACTCTATAACTACACAACTCGACAGCTCTACTAATCCACAACTCCACAAGTTCACAACTCAACAATTTCATAACTCCACAAGTCCGCGACTCCACAACTCCACAATTGCACATCTCCACATCTCTACAACTTCACAACTCGACAACTCCACCAATCGACAACTTCGCAAGTCCACAACTTTACAACTCCATAAGTCCGAAACTCAACAACCCCACAACTCCACAAATATAAAAATCAACAACTCAACAAATTTTCAAATCCACAACTCCACAATACCACGACTCTACAACTCTTAACTCCTGACTCACAGATTACAACTCAGGGCACTCGGAAGTGAGGTGAGGGGGAAGAAGTTGGGGAAGGGAGGGAAAGCGAAGGTTGAAGTGTGAGAATAGGAAGTAGGGGAAGATTAGGGGGAAGTATGGGAGGGGAAGGTTGAACGATTATTTACGTCGCAATAGGCTACGAAACCCTTTTTTGTAGGCGTAAGGCGCCTACCTTGTCTAATTCCAGAAAAAAAATATATGTCAAAATTCAGATACTGTTAACTTTGTGAAAAATTTTTTTTCTCAAAACGGGAAAATACTTGCCACCGAATTCCTCTAAAAACAATATTGAAATAGATTCGGTCTATATAACTTAAAAAACAAGACTGATAATACTTCTTTTCTTGTTGTTACATTTTATAATCTAATTTTAGTTCGAATCTAAGTGTTAAAAAACTTTCAACAAGTAAATATTTACTCGAAATTTTAATTTTGTATAAAAAATAATTTTTCCTTTCAAATCAAAAAGCTAAACGCGTAAGTAAAGACTTGTTTGCGTAAATGTTTCAGATTCACAGCGTGTCTAGGGCTTCTAAAGTGGTTGGTTGATAAGATCAACACCGAGGGTGAAAATGCCGTGAGATCACCAACGGGTACGATTCCTTTAAAGGCACTAGATTTCGCTATCAGAAGATGTAGCGATTACATCGGAACCCAATCACATGAAGATATTGATCAGGAAGCCGAGAGAGTTTGGTCACATCAGTGGGACCAATTTATTTGCTGGTACTACAAAATTATTCAAAATCAAGCTCTTTTCGTCCAAAACAATGTTCTATTTCACGTAAGGCTTCTGCAATGAATGCAATTAATTCCTAATTTTATTTTTAATTACTAACAAGGGGAACCTACACCCTTTGAAATTTTCCTTAGTAATTACCTATTACTGAAGTATTTTATTTTATTTATTTTATTTTATTTTACTTGGCAGAAGTATTTTCTTGCCTCTCGACACGTTTTGAAAAAAGTGAGGAAATATTGGCCTCAGCTCGACATGGATGGAATTATGAACATATGGATTATAAAACCTGGAAATAAAAGTCGAGGTCGAGGGATTGTACTGATGAATAAATTGGAAGATGTTTTGGATAAAATTAACCCCACGAATAAGACCGACAACCGTTTCGTTGTGCAGAAATATATCGGTCAGATTAGGATTTTTATATAGAAACAATATATTTATTAGATTGAATCATTTCATAAGACAAACATTTTTTTTTTAAACTAAATACGCACAATAGCCTAAATTGTACCTTTTTAATCAACAAAATGAAACAAAAATAAAAACCGTATATGATTTAAAGGTCCCCTATTTGAACTTTGTCTTTTTTTGATATTTTTTCTTTTCTTAATATCTGGAAAATGCATGTACACCAGAGACTCGATAGATGAACAATCTCGGGGGTTGCCTGAAAATGGCCTTGTTCATATAACGCGTACAGCGAAACGTAAACAGACAGGGTCGCCTGAACCGTTTCCATAATATTGCGCAATCTACTTGAGTGAGTAGTATAGTGCATGCGTCCCTTCAGAGGCGGAGTCGCAGCCGTCTCTCGCCCTGCCCCCTGAGAAACTGTGGGGACCAGCAATTCTAGGAATTCATATAACGCGTTCGATCGCGCGTTCAAATAGCGAGTCTCTGGTGTATTACGTTTCTATAAGTCTAGAAATATCCCCTTTTACATTAACAGCATTGCACATAATTTAATGAAAATGTTTGAACTTATTTTTGAGGAGAATAATCATTTTTAGGGTTTTGTAGCCCCGGATCGAGGTATCTGTCCGTCGCACTTTTTTCTCGAGAGGGGAAGTAGGAGAAATTAGGGAAAGCTGAGTTGGGGAAGTGAGAAGAAAAGAGGGAATAAGAAGTAGGGGAAATGATGGGAGGGAAAATAGGTTTATTGAGGGGAAGCAGTAGAAGTGAGCGGAGGGGAAGTAGGGAATAGTAGGGATAGTATAGGAAATGAGGAGGAAGTGAGGGGAAATAAGGGGAGAAGAAGTATAGGAAATGATGGGGAATGATAGGAGGGGTAGAAAGGTAGTGCGGGGGTGTACGGGAGAAGTGAAGAAGTAGGAACAGGGTGGGCAGGGGGATAGTACGGGAAATTAGGGGTGGACAAGTAGGGACAATAAGGGAAGAAGTAGGAGAAGTAGGGAGATATGAGGGCTGGGGTAGTAGAGGAATTAAAGAGAGAAATTAGGGCGACTTAGAGAAACTGAAGTAGGGAAAATTAGGGGTATTGAGGGGAAGTAGAAGAAGTGAAGGAAAGAAGGTAAGTGTGGGAAAATTAGGGAAAGGAGGATAAGAGGTATGATCAAGTAGGGGGAAATGTGGTGGGAGGAGAATTCAGAGGAGCGGCTAGGGGAAATGACAGCATGGAAAATTAGAAAGAAGTAGGGGTAGTGAGGGGGAATAAGGGGACGGAAAAAATAGGAAATGAGGGGAGAGGTAGTAGCGTTGAACAGGGTAGTAGGAGAGGGGTGGTGAAGTAGAGAAAGTGAGAAGAAATGTGGGGAGGAAAAGTAGGTTGAATTATGATAAATTAGAGAAAGAGACGAGAAATGAGGGGAGGGAAAGTAGGGTTGATTAGGGTAAATTAGAGGAAGTGAGCAGAAATAAGGGGAGGGAAAGTAGGGGAAAGTAGGGCAAATTAGGGGAAATTAGAGGAGGTGCACTAGGTCAAATGTGGGGATTGAATGTAGAGGTATTGCGGGGAAGTAGAAGAAGGAAAGGGAAGTTGGGAAGTGAGAGGAAATTGGGGTAAAGGGCAAAGAAAGTATGATCGATGAGGGAAAATGTGAGAAATGGAAGTGAGAGAAGGACGTTAGCGAAATGATAGTACATGAAATTAAGGGAAAGTAGGGAAAGCAAGGGGAAATGAGGAAAGGGCAAGTATAAGAAATGATGGGAAGTGTGTATAGGGGTAGCAGGGTCGTGCATGAGATAAGGGAAGTGGTGGGAAAGTAGGGAAACGAGGAGAAGTTATGGTAGGGGTAATAGAGAAAATTATGGGACATTAAGAGAGGGGAGGTAATAGGGGAAATAAGAGTTGAGAAAATTAGGGGGAACTGAGGGGGAATGAGGGCAGGGGAAGTATGTGAAATGATAGGATGTGAGGGGAGGGGCAGTAGGGTAGTGTAGTGGCTTCGAGGAGTGGGAAAGTAGGGAAGGGAGGGAAGGGAGGGTAAGAGGGATAGTAGGGGAAATTAAGGGGGGGAATGTAGGGAAAATTATGGAAGGGTGAGTAGGGAAAATGAGAAGAATTGAGGGGAGGTAAATTAGGGGAAATTAGCGTAACTTAGGTGAGGGAAAATAGGAGAAATTAGGGTAACTTAGGGGAAGTGAAGTAGGGAAAATGATGAGAGAAAAATAAGGGGTATTGAGGGCAAGTAGATGTAGTTAAGAGAAGTGAGGGGAAATGACGGCATGTGAAATTAGGAGGAAGTAATGCAAGCAAAGAGAAATAAGGGAAGGGGATGAATAGCAAATTATCAGAAGTGAAAGAAAAAGGAAAATAAGGGGAGGGGTAGTATTGTAGTGCGGGGGAGTAGGGGAAGAGTAGGGAAGTATGAAGTAGGGAATGAAGGATAAGTGGGATAGTGGGGAAATAAGGAGTGGAGAGGTAGTGGAAAGGAAGGAAGAGGGAGTAGGGGAAGAAGGAGAAGCAAATAGAAATGAGGTGAGGGAAAGCAGGGGTATTGAGCGCACGTATAAGAAGTGAAGGGAAGTAGGGAAGTGAGAGGAGGAGGTAGGGAAAATAAGGGTATGAGGAATTAGAAGGAAGTAGGGGAGGAGAGGTAGGGGAAATGAAAATATGGAAAGTTGTGGTTTTGAGGGGAAGTAAGGAGAAATTAAGGGAGAGGAAGTAGGAAAATCAGGGGAAATTAGGGGACGGGTAGTAGGGAAAGTGAGCGTGTGGGAAATGAGAGGAGAAATAAGAGAGGAAACGATCATCAGTGGCGGAGGGAAGTGAGGCTCTCATAGTAGGGTAGTGCAGGGAAGTAGGGGATGTGAGAGCAAGTATTGAAGTAGGAAAGGGTAGGAAAGTATCAAATTTAGGGGAAGGGGACAATAGGGAAATGAGAGAAAGTAGAGGATAAGCAGAGGGAAATGAGGGAAAGTAGAGGAATGAGAAGTTGACCAGGGGGAAGTGGGGGGAGGGACAGTAGAGTGGAGAAGTGGAAAGAATGGAATTATGGGTGGAGAGGAGATGCAGGGGAAAAAGGGTGATTAGGGGTGGGGAAATATAGGAGGGGAAGAGTTAAAGTACTTAATTAACGTCTTAATAGGACACGAAACCCTTTTTTTTAGGCGCACGGCGCCTACTTTTATTATTTTATCTTACTTGTTTCACATTTTTCTGTAAGAATTTGACATATGGTGTGCCAATTACAAGATACAATAGGTAAATTTTAAAGTTATTTATTATAGAAAAATGTGAAAAAAGTAAGAAAAAATTATTATTTTCCTTAAAAATGAATTTATAAATAGTCATGAAATTGTTTACAATGATGGTAATATAAAAAGGGATAATTTTATATGTAAGACATTGAGAAAATAAAAACAAGATATCAATAAAAAAGAAAAAACTCAAATAGGGGACCTCCAAATCAAATCCATCTTTGAACTTTTTTTTTAAATTTTTTGATCAAAATGGGACAACTTAGGCTAGTGTGCATGTTCAGATTCAGGAATCTTTTTTTTTTATAACCCTAATATTTATAGATAAATACAGTTGGTAATTAATTCTCATTTGTCCAACAGAAAGACCATTTTTGATATACGATACGAAATTCGACATCAGGCAGTGGTTCATGATAACTTGCGCTCAGCCCTTAACTCTCTGGATTTACAAGTGAGTCAATATACAAATATTTACCATAAACAGGGGTTATTTTCTGAACCATAAATAATTTTTCTATGCAAAATAGTAATAAAAAATGCGTGATGAAAATCTTTGTGTTGGAATTGTAGAATTTGCATTTGGGTTAATGACTGACAATTAGTATTGCTATATTTAGAGTCAGTTTCCACTTGCAGAAAATAGCAGGTTGTGTTCTATGTGTAAATCATTGATTCCTGTTAACCTAGTTTTGCAGAATCACTTATTTCAGATCGTTGATTTATTAGAGATCTGACCAGCATTATATTTAAATAAGGAAAAGAATAAATATTTAGGTTTTTTGTCGATGAAATTACGGTTTTTGATCTACATAGTCTGAACCACAGTGGATTTAATTTTTAGCTGTGAAAAAAATTCCTCTCTAGCTCCGCTGGGATTCGAACCCAGGTACAACAGATTGCCGGTCTGGTAAGGACAGTTGAAGCACGGTCCGGCAATCTTTGAAACCTGGGTTCGAATCTCAACAGAGCCAGAGAGGAATTTTTCCACAGCTAAAAATTAAAACCATTCTGGATTAGACTATGTAGATCAAAAACCGTCATTCCATCGACAAAAACAATTAAACAACGCTAGTCAACAAAAAATCATAAAAATTCCATAAATATTTATAATTGATTTTTTATTTTTTAGAGAAAGCTACCTGCGATTTTGCACGCAAAAATTCTCCTTATCTGATTTCCACGAGTCGATACACCTTTGTAATCATGCAGTACAATGTAAATACACCAATTGTACTGACCGAGATTCTGCACTGCCAATCGACAATATGTGGGATGCAACAACTTTTAAGGAATTTTTAAAGTGAGATTTTTATTTAAGAACTCTTTGCATTTTTGATCCACAGTACCCTCGTTAGTCATTACTAACATTAGAGATAGCACTTGATAAGAGGAGCAAAATTTTCCAAAAAATCATGTCTCTAGGAGCTTTCGTTTTTGATATATAATGTTATAAACAAATTAATAAGCAAATGTGATTTTTCGGGATTTGCTATGTTTTGTTCGTTGTTCTCCATAGTTTTTGTATAAAATGTGAGACAAATTAACGCACGATTGCAATTAATTAAAAAATTGGTGTTAATTGGCAATTATTTAGATTATTTTTATAAACAAATGCACAATTTGACTATTTTTAAATGAATAGGCTCAATTTTTTCAGGGAATCAATAGGCCAGTCGGGGAAGACATAAAAAGTGTAAAATTTCACTTCTAGTCCAAAAGTTTTTAATTTTTGATAATGAATAAAATAGGTTGCAAAAATGCTAAATCCTATTTTGTAACCTTTTTCTAGAATCGGAAGATGTTCAGAAATATGGAAACATTCTGTTTGCCAAAAGTAGCATTACAAATATGATTATTAAAAACTCTGCAAAATTTCTGTAACGTTTTTCAAGTAATTTTCCACAAATAATTAGACTTACAACCATTTTAATGATCCACAACTTAAAAATTTTTGATTTGCAAAAGCTTGACTACTCTGCATTAAATAGGGTCAATTTTTTACAGAATAAACTGAAAATGTCTCTCCTTAATAACTTTTTCATACGACCCTTTGAGAATTAAAACAATGAGAAATTATTTGGACTATTGTTAATTGTTTCAACATTTGTTTAAAAAATGTTGATCAAATTAAAAATTCTTTGTAATTTGCAAAGTATAAAAAAGACTCGTAAAAAAGACATTTTCAGTTGATTCCGTAAGAAAGTTTAGCCTATTTATTAAAGAGTAGTCAAGCTGTGCATTTGTTTAAATAATTGACTATTTTTATCAAATTGCAAGGTAGCAGTGTGAAAAGGGACTGATAAAACAGTTTGAGTTGACTTCGTAAAGAAAATTGAGATTAATTAATTGAAAAAGTCAAACTGTGCATTTGTTTATTAATTCGTTAAAGAAATGGAGGCCATTCACTGAAAAATAGACAAACTGTGAATTTGTTTATAAAAACTAAGGGTTACCACAGCCTAATTTACTTGAAAAAATTCATAAAAAGACCCACTTAAGCCAACAAAAATGACCAAAAGTGACTAATTTCTAAACCATAAAGTGACTAAAAGTGACTAATGTGCGTTAATATGACTGATGTTCTTTCGAATTCAAAAGAATTCAATGAAATTAAAAATAATTCCAGGTGAATTTTATCGAATTTAGTATAAATTCATAAGAATTCAAAACTATTCTAGTTAAATTCAAAATATTTCAAATGATTTAGGACAAATTAAAAAATCCCATTAATGTCAGTCAAATTGGATTGAATTTAGAAGAATTCAAGGGAATCCAAGAGACTTTGATGAAATCCATAGGGATTAGAGTAAATTGAAAAAAAAAAAAAATTGAATTTAGTAAAATAGTAGTGAACATAATGCAGGGACAATGAATTAAATGAAATTTGAGTGTATTTAGAGGAATTTGAGGGAAATGAGAAGAATTCGATGAAATTTATAAAAATATCAATTAATTAAATAATAAATTCAAGTAAATCAAAAACAATTAGAAATATTTAAAAATTCATTGAATTCATTAAGTTTGAAGTGAATATAGAAAAATTCAAGGAAATTTAAAGGTATTTAAGGAGATTCCTAAGAATTCAAACTAAGTTGAAAAAGACTTGAGCGTAAATTAAAAAAAAACTATTAAAAAATCCATTGTATTGAGTGAATTTAGAAGCATTCAAAAGAATTCAATGAAATTTATAATAATTTCAGGTCAATTTTATCGAATTTAGTATAAATTCATAAGAATTCAAAACTATTCAAGTTAAATTCAAAAGAATTCAAATGAATTAGGAAAAATTAAAAAATACTACTGATTTCAGTGAAAATGGATTGAATTTAGAAGAATTCAAAAGAATTCAATGAAATTTATAATAACTTCATATCAATTTGATCGAATTTAGTATAAATTCATAAGAATTCAAAACCATTGAAGTTAATTTCAAAAGAATTTAAATGAATTAGGAAAAATTGAAAAAATTCCATTGATCTAAGTAAAATTGGATTGAATTTAGAAGAATGCAAGGAAATCTAAAAGACTTTTCTGAAATTCATAGACATTAGAGTGAATTTAACAAATACTAAAAATTAAAAAAATATCTATTGAATTTAGTAAAATAGTACTGAACAGAATTCAGAGCCAATGAATGAAATAAAATTCGAGTAGATTTAGAGGAATTTAAGGGAAATGAGAAGAATTCGATGAAATTTATAAAAATTCTAGTTGATTCAAAAAAATCAAGTAAATTGAAAAAAGTTAAAAAGGCTTTCAAAAAATCATTGAATTCATTAAGTTTGGAGTGAATATATAACAATTTAAGGAAATTTTAAACAATTTCACGAAATATCTAAGAATTGAAGCTAAGTTTAAAAAGACTTCAGGATGAATAAAAAGAACTATATAAAAATCCACTTCAAGGTGAATTAAAAGAAAAACTATTTTAAAAAAACATTAAATTGAGTAGAATTGAGTGAATTTAGAAGAATTCAAATTAATTTAACAGAATTCTAAAGAATTAAAAAGAACTCAAAAGAATTCAAAAGAATGCATAAATATTCAAATGAATTAAATTAAATTTATAATAATTGCAGGTGAATTTTATCGAATTTAGGTCAAATTCATAAGGATTCAAAACTTTTCAAGTTAAATTTGAAACAATTCAACTGAATGAGGCAAAATTGAAAAAATTCCATTGATTTGATTAAAATTGGAATCAATTTAGATGAATTTCAGGGAGTTCAAGAGACTTTGATGAAATTTATAAGAATTTGAGTGAATTAAACAAAATTTGAAAAAAAATTGTCAATTGAATTACGGGCCAATGAATTAAATAAAATTCGAGTGGATTTACAGTAATTTATGGGAAATGAGAAAAATTCGATAAAATCCATCAAACTTCTAGTTGATTTTAAAAAAATTGAAGGGAAATGAACGAAATTAAAAATTATTTTTTAAATTTATTGAATTCATTAAGTTTGGAGTAAATATAGACAAATTCAAGGAAATTAAAAAAAAATTCATAAAATGCGTAAGAATTCAAACTAAACTAATTCAAGTGAATTGAAAATATTTCAGGGTGAATTAAGAAAATTCAAGAGATTTTCAAAGAATTCAAAAGAATTAAGGATAAATTAATAAGAATTCAGGATAAGATTCAAGTGATTTCAAATTAATTGCAAAAATTTTCAAAAATCCATAATATTTCATTGATTTCAGTAGAATATAAGTGAATTGTGAAGAATTCAAGAGAATTCGATGGAATTCATACGAATTCAACAAGAATTTACAAGAATTTAGTGTCAATTTAAAAGAATTTAAATTAATAGAACAAAATGATTAAAATACAAAAATTCCACTAAATTCAGTAGATTTCAAGGGAATTTCGAAGAATTCAAGGTAAAGTAAATAAATTGAAAGGAATACAAAAGAATTCAAAAAAATTGTGAATCATTTATGGACTTGAAACTAGTGACTTCGCCATGAAGTGACTAAAAAGTTATTGATTTTAATCAATGAGCTAAACATTTCAAATCCGGAAAAATAACATTTTATCATTAATTTGTTTATAAAAGTTTATCTTAAAGACGAAAGCACAGTGGGGCTGAACCAACTTATTTGAAAGGTGCTTGCATATGGGATTTTCTGGCTGATTATTATTGCCTGGCATCTCATGAAAATTTTCAGATCAAATTTATAATCATGGCCTGAGCCCTTTTTGAAAAAATTCACTTTTTTTAGTTGTGTGATGTTGAATTTGCATACAATTTGATGGTGAAAGTTGTTTCAAAGTTTTTTTTTTAATTTGCTATTTAACCTGATTCAAGTTTTGTACATTGTAAAAGTATGATAGAGAGCTTGATTTAAAAATTGCTTTCAAAAATCAAGCTTGTTAATATACCTACTAATTTTGTTTATTTATTCCAGTTCATCACGTAAAATTAACTTAAATCCGGAAATTTAGTTACGGCAACTAATAAATGCAGCTAAAACATGTTTTAGCATGTTTCAGTTGTGCACAACTGAAATTGTCGATAAAAAAATTAATTTTTCATTTTCGTGTAATTTATATGAAATTTACATTATTGCCAAAAGCCTTTAAAGTCAAAATGAACCGACTCTTTTGCTTTTTCAGAGCACATTGAATATTTTCCAATATTAATACAAAAATAATTTTCTAAATTAAATTTATTCAGAAAAAAGATTTCCTTTCGCTCTGCTGGGATTCGAACGCCAGGTCAACTGATTGCCGGTCAGGTGATCTAACCACTTTTCACTTTTTGTGAAAAGATTTCTCTTCTGATTGATCCTTACAATTTCCGATGATAAATCAGATTCCTAGCAAAAATGGACTTGTATTAAAACATAACATCTTGCAAAATAAAACGTGTTTCAGAAAAAAGATTCTTCTTCCGATCTCTCTAGTAGCTTAGTGGTTAGAGCACTTGACCGGCAATCAGTTGACCTGGCGTTCAAATTTCAACGGAGCGAAAGGGGAAGATCTTTTTTCTGAATAAATTTAATTAAATTTTTTAAAAGTTTATAGCTCCTTCTAGTCTGAGAAGACGTTAAATATTTTTCTGTATTACAGGATTGTAGATTTCCATTTTCACAGTTTGCGAAAAGATTTCTCTTCTGATTGATCGTTACCATCTCCGATGATAATGCAGATTACTAGTAAAAATGGACTTGTATTAAAACATAACATCTTGCAAAATAAAGCGTGTTTCAGAAAAAGGATTCTTCTTCCGATATTTCTAGTAGCTCAGTGGTTAGAGCACTTGACCGGCAATCAGTTGAACTGGCGTTCTAATCCCAGCGGAGCGAAAGGAGAAGATCTTTTTTCTGAATAAATGTAATTAAATTTTTTTTAAATTTATAGCTTCATCTAGTCTGAGAAGACGTTAATGATTTTCTGTATTAGAGGAGATAACTTTGATCGATATTGTAGATTTCCATTTTCACAGTTTGTGAAAAGATTTCTCTTCTGATTGATCGTTACCATCTCCGAAGATAATACAGATTACTAGTGAAACTAATTTTTTTTCTGAACAAATTCATTCATATTTTGGATTTACTTAGTTGACGAAACTGTATTTCAGGATTTAAGTTCATTTTAGGGGCTGTCCATAAAGTACGTTACCAATTTGAGGGGGGGGGGGTCGAGCCAAAACTTTTGGTTTAGATGAGTTGCCCTGCAACGGTGCAATTCCGTCATGACTTAATAAGTTTATAAATCACTATTATAGTTCAGGTTTCAAACTCTTTCCCCTATTTCCCTCTTTTCAAAAATTTCTCTCTTTCCCCTTTTTTGAAATTTTTGGTTGAAAAGTCCACTATTATATTTTTCGTTCGGAATTCATATCGTTAAGATAAAAATTCTACTATTTGGTTGAAAATTTAATTATTTTATTGAAAATGTAACTATTTCGTTAAAAGGTCATATTTTTTTATCAAAAATGCAACTACTTGGTTGAAAGTTGAACTACTTTGTTAAAATTTCATTTTTTTGGTTGGAGATTCATCATTTTATTTGAAAAACTATTCAATTAAAAATTTAACTATTTTGTTGAAAATTAGTTTTCTTTTTTTTGCGAATTAATTTTTTTGAACTAATTTATTTTTGTTTCAAAATTGACCCATTTAATTGAAAATTGATATTTGCTTGTTGAAAATTCAACTATTTGGCTGAAAATTCATCCTTTTTGGTTAAAAATGCAACTGCTTGGTTGAAAATTTATCTTTTTGGGTTAAGGATTAAACTATTTTGTTGAAAATTCGTCTATTTTTTTACCAAATCCAGGACTTTGTTTAAAATTACACAACTTTTTAAAAAATTCTTTTTTTTTCACCATTTGAGTTAAAAGTTCATATTTTTGGTTTGAAAATTGAACCTTTTTGTAAAAAATTTGTCTTTTTGTATTGAAAATTCAACAATTTGGTATAAAATTGAACTATTTGGTTGAAAATTAATTTTTGTATTGAAAATCCATATTTTTTGGTCGAACATTCAACTGTTTTCTAGATAAATCGTCTTTTTGTAGATAAATCTTTTTTTAGTTTAAATTCGTTTTTTTGTTGTTAAAAATACATTTTTTATCTGAGATTTTCGCTGATTTGATTTTGGATGGAAATTTATCCTTCATAAGTTGAAAAATTAACTTTTTGTCAGAAAATTCATATATTTTGTTGAAAATTCGTCTTTTTGGTCCAAAAATTAATCTTTTCTATTCAAAATTCTTCTTTTTGGTTGAGGGATCAACTATTTGGTAGAAAATTGATCTTCATTATTTCAATTCAACTGGTTAAAAATTGAATTTCTTTCATTCAAACAAATCATATCGTATATAATTGAAAATTCATCTTTAAGGTACAAAAGCCATCTTTTTGGGGTTGTAAATTAACTTTTTTGGTTTAAAATTCAAGTTTTCGGGTTGAAAATTCAACTCGTTTCGAAAAAATCGTCTTTTTGCTTGAAAATTTAACTATTTCGTTAAAAGTTGAACTATTTTGTTGAAAATTCGTTGTTTTGGGTTGAAAATTCAACTATGTATTTGACTGAAAATTCATCCTTTTTGGTTAAAAATGCAACTGTTTGGTTGATAATTCATGTTTTTTGGTTGAGGATTCAACAATTTTGTTGAAAATTCGTCTTTTTGGATTGAAAATTCAACAACTTGGTATAAAATTTAACTATTTGGTTGAAAATTACTTTTTTGTGTTGAAGATTCATATTTTGGGTTGAAAATTTAACTACCTGATTAAAAATTTAACTATTTTTTTATGAAAATTTAACTGTTTGGTAGAAAGTTAACTTTTGTTAAAAATTCATATTTTTTCAGGTTGAAAGTTTAACTGTTTTGTAGATATATCGTCTTTTTGGATTAAAAATTCAACAATTGTATTGAAAATTGATGTATTTTGTTGAAACTTCTTCTTTGGTAGGAAATTAATCTTCTTGTGGGAAAACCATCTTATTTTGTTAAAAATGGTTAAATTTGGTTAAAAATGGCTGAAAATCTGTTTTTTTATTATTGTTAAAAATTAATTTTCTTATCTGAAAATTTAACTATTTTACTTTTGGTTCGAAATTTATCATTCATGAGTCGGAAAATTAACTTTTTGGTAGAAAATTCAAGTATTTTGATGAGAATTCGTCTGTTTGGTTAAACAATTATCTTGTCGGTTCAAAATTAATTTTTTTGCTTGAGGAGTCAACTATCTGGTTAAAAAAATAATTTTATTTGTTTTAATTCAATTGATTGAAAATTCAATTTTGCTTGTTGAAAATAATTTTTTAAGCTGAAAATTCAACCATTTTATTTTTGGTTCAAGAAATATCTAATTTAGTTAAAAATTCAACTATTTTGTTTAAAATTAATCTTTATTGATTTAAAATTCATCATTTTGGCTGAGGATTGAACTATTGTGTTAATAGTCCGTTTTTTTCGTTTGTTTTAACTAGTTGAAAATTCGTCTATTGGTAGAAAATACATCTTTTACGGTGGATAAGTCATCTTTTTTTGGTTAAAAATGAACTTTTTGGTTCAAAATTCAAGTTTTTGGGTAGAAAATTCAACTCTCTGGAAAAAATCGCCTTTTTGCTTGAAAATTCGTTATTTTGGGTTAAAAATTCATCTGTTTTGGTAGAAAATCGTTTGGTTGAAAATGCAACTACTTTGTTGAAAATGCAATATATTTCGACTTGAAATCTGAAGAATTTAAAGTGTTACATATTGAATTCAATATGGTATTTACGTTAATTTTATTTAGAAGTATTTATTCCCCTATTTTAATGGAAAAACCACTCTATACACTCCGTTTTAAGAGAATTTACGGCTGCGTTACTTTTTAGTCGGGGGGGGGGCAGAACTACGGTCAACAACAAGGGTCACGGGGGGGGGGGTAACCGAAAATTGATAACGTAGTTTATGGACGGCCCCTAAAGCGTACTGGAATAAAATAAAAAATTACTAGCACGTATGTTGATAAGCTCGATTTTTAAAAGAAATTTTTAAATGTTGCTCTTTATCATAATTATCTTTAGAATGTACAAAACTATGGAATTAAATCTGCAATTAAAAGAACAAATTTGAAGCACACTTTACTTGTATGCAAATTCTACATTTAATAATTTTAACAAATTTACTTTTTTCTAAAAATTCTCAATTTGTGATTTTAACATTGGTCTGAAAACTTTCAAGAGAACCCAAAGAAACATAATCAATCAGAAAATCCCATATAAGCACCTTTCAATTAGAGTTGGTTCAGCCCCACCCAGAAAGCCTTTAGGGGTCGTTCATAAACTAGGTTACCAATATTATGCTTTTTTTACCCCCCCCCCCCCCCAATGTTGACGACCGAAGTTTTTTTTACACACCCCCTCCAAAGTAACGTAACCCAAAATTCACTCAAAATAGGGAAAGTAGGTGAAATAGGATGATTTTTAGCAAAAGTAGGTGAATTGAATCTTTTAAATAACATTAATGTAAAAACCATATTGCATTCAATATGAAACACTTTAAATTTCGAAGACTTATAGATTTTCTACCAAAGAGATGAATTCTCCTCCCAAAAAGTTAATTCTTTACCTAAAAAGACGACTTTATCAAAGTAGTTGAATTTTCAACCTAAAAAGATGCATTTTCAACCAAAGAAGATGCATTTTCAAGCAAATGGTCGAATCTTCCAACAAAAAGATTAAAAACAGTTAAATTTTTAAGCCAAAAAGGCGAATTTTGTAGAAAACAGTTGAGCGATAACTTTTCTACCAAAAAAAAAACGTATTTTCCATCCAAAAGGACGAATTTTTAACTTTTTCTATCGAAAAAGACGAATTTTCATCGGTATACATGAATTGTCTACCAAATAGTTGAATTCTCAACTTAAAAAGTATAAATTTCCAACCAAAAATGGAATAGTTAAATTTTCAGATAAAAAATTAATTTAAAAAAGAAACGAATTTTCTACAAAAAAGAATAATTTTCAACCAAATACAGAAATTGTTAAGCAATTTGTTAAATTTTACAAAGAAAAAGGTGATTTATCTACAATACAGTTGAATTTTCAACCCGAAAAGTTGATCTTTTAACCCTAAAAGTTCAATTTTCAACAAAAAAAAAAGGTCTTTTTCAACCAAGAAAGATGACTTTTCCAGCATAAAAGAAAAATTTTCTACCAAAAAACGAATTTTAAACCAGTTGAATTAAGCGAAATAACGAATTTTTAACAAAATAGTTGAATTCTAAAACCAAAAAGATGAATTTTCAACCTAGAAAGATGATTTTTCTACTAAAAGACGAATTCTCAACCAGTTGAATTAAACGAAAAAAAAACGAATTTTCAACAAAATAATTCAATTCTCAACCAAAACGATGAATTTTCAACAAACAAGATTAATTTTCTAACGAAAAAGATGAATTTTCATCGAAATACTTGAATTTTCTACCAAATAGTAGAATTCTCAACTTATAAAGTATAAATTTCCAACCAAAAATGGAATAGTTAAATTTTCAGATAAAAAATTAATTTAAATCAGAAACGAATTTTCAACAAAAAAGTCTAATTTCCAACCAAATACAAAATTTTTTAAGTAATTCGTTAAATTTTACAAACAAAAAGGTGATTTATCTATAAACCATTTGAATTTTCAACCCGAAAAGTTGATCTTTTAAGCCTAAAAGTTCAATTTTCAACAAAAAAAGTTCATTTTCAACCAAGAAAGATGACTTTTACAGCATAAAAAATGAATTTTCTACCAAAAGACGAATTTTCAACCAGTTGAATTAAACAAAAACAAAAAAATTTTAACAAAATAATTGAATTCTCCAAAAAGGATGGATTTTTCCACCAGAAAGATTAATTTTCTACTAAAAAGACAAATTTTCAACAACATACATCAATTTTCAACAAGAAAGTTACTTTTTTACGAAATAGTTGAATTTTTATAAAAATAGTTTAATTTTTGACTAAATATTTGAACTTTCAACAAAAAATATGAATTTTCGACAGAAAAGTTCATTTTCAACCAAATTGTTGAATTTTCAAGCCAAAAAGATGAAATTTTCTACAGAGCAGTATCATTTTTAATCCGAAAATATGAATTTTCAACTGAAATCATGAAGCTTCAACCCAAATACCGCTGCGAAGTACTATGGATGTATGTATTCACTATGGGTGTATTTATTTGTGTTCATTTTATGAGCACTTTGCTTCCTCACAGGTATCAAATAAATTTAATTCCTCTCTAACAAAAGAAAAAAATTGATACTTTTAGTATTTTTCAAGCTTATGTTTCTGTCTTACCGGCAAGTCGCTATTGATTAATCAGGAATGGTCGTTGAAATTTCGTCAATAGATCAATCCAAATATCTCGAAGACGCGAACAATTACATCAAATGTACTGTTATATTCCCAATATAAAAAAAATGCACTTTTAAACAAGGTAAATAATTTTGTTTAAAAATGTGAAAACGATATTGGTAGGTTATGGTAGTTTATCATATATACCATTAAACCATTTCCCTTTCAGGGTAGGCGTGACACTACCCGATTCGGGTAGTGTTTCTAGGTTTTTCTTGTAGTTATAAATAACTACAAGTGTGGGCTCACCACACCCACGATGTGCCAACAGCACTCATGTCAGTATTCTTGAATGGTCACCCATCCAAGTACTAACCGCGTCCAACGCTGCTTAACTTCAGTGATCTGACGAGAACTGGGTTTTTCAGCGTGGTATGGCCGTATATCAGAGGTTCTTTAATTCGGCAATCGATGCGTCTCCAAGACGCGAACAAATATATCACATACATTACTGTTGTATTTCCAATATTAAAAAAGTTTTCCTCATATCAAGAAGATAAACAATATATTTTTTTAATTTATATATAGGTATTGCTAGATGATAAGAGGTCATAGAAGGTTCGTCAATAGGTCAGTCGACGTGTCTCGAAGACGCGAACAAACATGTCAGATATAGTACTGTAGTGTTCCTAATACGAGACAAAGTTTTAGTTCAACCAAATGAGGTGAATTCCGAACCAAAAATATAATAGTAGACTTTTCAACCAAAAATAGTTGGATACTTACGTTACTTCCACTGGCCCCTCTCCCAATATTACGAAGCGAAGTTTTTGACGCGACCCCCTCCCTCCCTCAAATTGGTGACGTAGTTTATGGACGGCCCCTTAGAGGGAAGGAGCCGAGTTGTGTTATACATTTATGCAATATTTTATTGAAATAATTACAAAAATACTTTTTTATTTTATTTAATAGAGCACAAGGGCATAGTGAAGCATGGGACGAATTAATATACCCGGGAATGAAACAGGGTTTGGTGGGTTCTCTTTTAGCCAGTCAGGAAGCCATGGATCGAAGAAGAAACAGTTTTGAGCTTTATGGTGCCGATTTTATGGTAATGGAAGATTTTTCTGTCTGGTTGATTGAAATCAATAGCCACCCGGACATGAGCTCTTCGAGCAGCGTGACTACGAGATTGTGCCGCCAAGTCATGGAAGATGTTATTAAAGGTACAGCAAAAAATTAATTTTCCACTGCCTGAAAAAAATTAAATTTTTGCAAAAGTCGTGATAGATTTTCGAGAGGACAAAAGTGCAGATACGGGTCAGTTTGAGCTATGTTACAAGCAGAGGATGCCGAGTTGTCAGCCATATTTGGGTGCAGCATTATCACTTCAAGGGACCAAAATCACTGCTTCTGAGAGGAAACCAAGTTCCAGCCCCCAGGACTCCAAGTTCAGCATGGTATCAAAATCACCAATGGTAAGGTCATTCAGTGTGATTTGAGAGCCTATTTGAGTCTTCGCTCGGTCAGAAAATTTCTGATCATCGTAGACGAGCCTATCGCAGAAAAGGTCGACGGTGCCTAGCCAAATTGGTCCAGTGATTGTTGACCTGATTGAGGAATTGGAAATCCAGCTGGATCAAGAATTCTACTCTTATTATAAAATGGAGCATCCAAAGGAGCCACTGCCAATGTTGGAACCACCTGCGGTGTCAACCATGGCTGGTGCGGAGTCGATGAGTGTCGAGACAAGTACAAAAACTGTTGCCAATGCGACTTCCCTAAATGTCAAGACTAAAATGCCCAATTCTTCTCAGGTGAATTTTCATTTTATTAAAATTTCATCGAAATTTTTGTTGAATATTACGAAACACTTTATTTTTTTGCTAGCCCAATTCGACGAAAACAAACAGCCCTTATAAAGCCCCCGTCCAAAAGAAGGCAGACAAGTTACAGATTATTGTAAATCTTCCACGAGCAAAGTCTGAAGTGCCTCCAATGAGGCCCTCAATCATTTCTAAAGTTGTGGAGCTTCAAAAGCAGGCAGCAAAGTCGGCTTCAATTCCGAAATCTTCCAAATCATCACAGCAGGAGCAAAGTGATGAAAAGGTAGAAGACCAATTCCATTTTAAATCATGCAAAATTTCAAGAAAAGTCTAGGTTGTAATATAATTTCGGATTTCTATTTATGGTTTCTTCACCGTTGCGCTGCCTCTCCGGATCTTGACCGGAGGATGAGTCACAAGGGCCTTGGGGCACACCCGCTCGGATGTGTTTTTCATTTGAAAGTGTCTGGCCTGTTTTGACTGAGAATTTTCGGTTGGAGAGATAAAAATGTATGAAATGGATAAGCCCTCTTGAGAAATTGTAATTTATTAGTTTTCTGAGCAGCCCTACATGCCAGACACTATCAAAGGTCTTTTCTACATTGAGGAAAACAGCTCCAGTATGTTTTCTTCGATTGAAATGTAACCTATTGGCTTCGGTAAGCTTAAGCATCATGTGCTGCGTAGAGTGACCTTTTCTAAAACCGTATTGTTGCGGTTTAAGAATACTGTTTTCCTCGAGGTGATAGTTTACGCGAATGAGTATTATTTTTTCAAAAATTTTGCTCATTGTATTAAGAAGACTATTGGGCCTGTAGCTGGTTGGATGATATGGATCCTAGCTTTTTTTCTGAAAAACTGAAATGTGAGCTATTTTCCGTGAATTAGGAAAGTAGCTTAGTTGAAGACAAGCATTGAAGATAGTGGCGAGGAGAGTGAGACACGAGATCGGAAGTTTTTTGCGGACTAGGTTTGAAATTGAATCAGGACCGGGTGCTTTGTTGTTTTTAGTAGTTTTTAATTGTTTTGTTAGTTCCTTATGGGTTATTTTCTTGAAATTATCGGTACTTGCGATTTAAAAAAAATCGGAGACAATTTGTTCACATTCAGCAATGTGTTGAGGGTCAGATGGCTCGTCATGTGTAGCGAAGTTACTTTCATAATTTTCCGGTAGGAGATTTGTTTTATCGGTAGGAGAAAGCGCAAACGTTTGATCTGGATTTTTGAGAGGGGGAATATTAGAGTTATCTTTAATTTGTAGTTTACCGACTTCTTTATTCCAATTTTTGCATCTGTGCTCTTGAACTTTAATTGCTATATTTTTCCGAAGGTGGTTAATGATGTTTTTAAGGATACAGTTTTTAGTTCTTTGGTGTGTTCAGCAAAGTTTATTGCGAGTTTGGATAAGGTTTTCAATCTCGGGGCTGAGCGGTGGATCGTATTTGTTAATGGTAATCTGAGGAACTGACGTGTGAATGGCAGTTTTTAGGCTAGAGGTGAGATTTGTTATGGCTTCGCCAATGTGAGTAGCGTTTGCTATTGAAGGTTCAAAATTAACATGTGTTTCTAGGGTCAAGTTGAATTTTTGCCAATTTGCTTTTGCAAAATTATAGCGACGCGCGAACGGGGCTTTTCCACAATTAGTGAAAAGGCTTAGAAGAACTGGTCGATGTTCTGAGTCTAATTCATCAATGGTGATAGTGTTGTGATTGTAGAAGTTATTTTTGGAAATTGCAAAGTCAATAAGATCAGATTTATGTTTGGTGTTGTGAGGGAAAAAGGTATGGGAGTCTGGTGCGGAGAAAGACAGATACTGATCGTTCATGAATTCAAACAATTGTTTTCTGATTTCGTTAGTTGTTCTGCTATTTCAAGCTAAGTGTGTTGATAGTGTCCGATAGAGCGATACTATGGCATATGGATTCCCGTGTATTTTTATTTGTATAGCAGTAGCTTCGAGGGCTTCAAGTTCAGGAATTATTAGTTCGTGGTGGTCGATGTTTTCTTGAATTAAAATCGCGGTACCTCTATCAGTGTTATTTCTGTACAATTTATAGCCGCGAACTATATTGACGCGTAGGGATACGCGTAGTAGAGTTTCACTGAGCAAGCAAATGGTAATGTTATTCTTGTAGATGTATGTGGCTAATTCAAGTCTTTTTGTACGGATACCCTGAGCATTCCAAAAAACCATTTTTAGTGTGTTATTATTGAACGTGACCATTTTCTATAGCAAGTGAGAGTATATTACTTATAATCTCGGCGGTTGAATTTATAGCTTGGTTGAGATTGTAGCTCTTTTCAAGAGGTTTACTAGATGTATTTTAATATCCTGAGTAGGTGAACTTTTATTGGGTGCGATTTCTAGAATGATTTTATTCTGTGGGATGGGAATTGTCGCGGCGATTGGTGCCTTGGTTCGATAATTAGTGGGTTTTGGTATTTTGAATGGCTGTGTAGTTTGAGTTTTGATGATTGGTGCGACCTGTACAGCTGGTTTAGAGGGAGCAGTTTCTTTTTGTGAATTATAAGGTTTTGGGTTATTATTGGTTGTTTTTCTGAAGGCTTTTTTAAAGGCAGAACAGCCCCTGTAATTCGCGGTTTGGTCTCCAGCACAATTAGCTTAAGTTGCCGGCGATTTACGATCTTTTGTGCATGCGAGACTCAGATGCGCGCCCCCGTACTTCACACAACGTGGAGTGGCGTGGCACATGTGAGAGACATGGTGGAAACTTTGGCACTTGTAGCATTGTGAAGTTTCCTTCGGTTTAACATAGGGCTCTACTTTTATTTTTATATAAGCAATGGACTGGAGATTGAGAAGCACCTTTGCTTGTGGTTTATTTGGGACCGTTACCAGAAGCATTGGTAAGACTTTCTTAGTTTGTCGTTTCTCATGCGAGAAACCGACGTAATTGTGAATCATTCCTCTTTAAGTTCAGAGAGAACTGAACCTTCCGGGTACGCAGTGGGGATATTCCTAATAACGAGCTTGATAGGAGGAAAGTTAATGCTTTTATGAAGATAGTATGGGAAGCCTTGCTGCTCCTGGCCAATGTTATAAACTATGGGTTTGAATTGGGTGAACTCTTTCCGGAGTTTATGGAGAATCGTGTAGGGGTGGTTAGCCGCGTCCACAATTGCATCATTTGGGGGTATTTTTCCCGGTGCTGTACCTGATTCAGTACCTAGATTTAGGGGGTTAGAGCCCAATTTGAGAATATTATTGTCAGCGACTTTATTGATACTAGCTGTACTCGATTTTGATTTTTGTGAGTTAGATATATGCATACTCACGACTGACGTCCTAGACGTCTAACTGCTTCCTTTGATAGAGTTGGTGGCCGATGATTGGCCACTTCTGGTGCTAGCAGAAGCGTTATCCGTCAGCTTGGAGAGCTTACGCTTCTTGCTCCTACAAGAGACTACGAAGAAGCTGCTTCCATTGTCTTCTTCCATTCTTACGGCGACCACTTCGCTGGCACAGCTACTTCCTGCTGGGCAGGAAACTGGGTTTGAGCTCTGTGACACTCATGTCACAGAGCGCATAATTGTTAGTCGATCAATTTGACGAGTCTGATAGATCAGAATCTATCAATCTATCATGAGAATCCAAGCAACGATGAAAATTTTCTATGCAAATATTACGTCCAACAACGCATACGAAGAATGATCAATCAATCAATTAATCCAATCTTAGTGCCTTTTCGCTCTCGTGCGCGAGTTCTTATAGCCTCCTTCCCACTTCAGCTAGCGTTGGTTGGAGGTGGAAGGCCCTGCGGTGGGGACCGATGGTCCGTCCCATTGGCCGCTTCGACTCACGTGGCTTTTGAGCTCGACCGAGTGGGGGTCGCTGAACACGTTCAGTGGTGACTGACCACCTTTCTCCACACGCGTTCGGTGTTGATGACTCCATATTAACGTATACAGCGTGTTACACGGTCATGGTGTCAGAATGATTTGGTATTTATGGATATATCATTCTATAGTGAAAATAAAGGAACACGTATTTTACTTGTTTGGATTTTTTACAATAACTATCATCGTCAATTTTTTTATTTAAGGCAAAAATCATTTTTAATGCAAAATACAAGTTTCGAATAACTATTTCTTAAAAGTTTTTTAATACTTGAATTCGAGCTAAAATTAGATTCTGACGTCTGAGAACAAGGAAATAAGTATCATTAGTTTGTTTTCCAAGTTATATATGTAAATATAATTTTCATAAGATTCTTGAGAAAATGCAAGACGATTTTTGACAATTTCAGATATGTCATATCGACAAAAAAGTTAATCTCCAAGCAAATACTTGAATTTTAGAACAAAAAAGAGTGATTCTCAAAGAAAAATTTAATAGTTGATATTTCAAACCAAAAAGATTTTTATTTTAAATCAAAAACAGTTGAATTCAATCAAAACAGGTTCATTTTCAAACAGTTGTATTGTTAACCAAAAAAGATGAAATATTTTCTAAAATACAAGAATTTTACAAAAAACAGTAAAATTTTTTAGCCAAAAAGATGAATTCTCAACGAAAAATGTAATAGTTGATATTTCAATCCGAAAAGATTTTAATTTTGAATCAAAAACTGTTGAATTCTTTCAAAAAACAAATTTTCAGCAAAATAATTGATTTTTCAACCAAAGTCAATAAAGGATTCAAAAAAATGTTAGGAAAAATTTATATCAGTTTTAAAAATATTAAGTTTTTTTCCGCTTGGAAAAAATTTAAAAATATTTTTAAGAGTTTCGGAAATCTTTCAAAGTTTTAAATATTTGTAATCTCTTCGAAGCTTCTAAAATTCCTAAATATCTTTTTTAACTAATTCAAATTATTCCTAAAATTTTCTTAAACTCTTCTGGATGCGTTTTTGACAATATTGGAAATCTTTTATAATGTTAAAAAATCTTTTCATTCCTTTTCTCAAAATTAATTTAAAAAAATTTAAAATCACTTTAAATTTTCCCAGGAGTCTTAAGAATTTATTTTTTATTTTTTTGAAACCTTTTAAAATCTTTAAAAAAACTACAAAATTTCATTTCGGAATCTTCAAAAATCTCCTTTTTTAAAAGTTTTTTTAAACCTATTCAAATTTTAGATTATTTTTGAAATTTTTCAAAAACTTCTACTTTTATTTTAAAATTTATAACCGGTAACTCTTTTCTTACGTGTCTGGATTATACTTTTTCATTCTACATGGGAAGTGCTGCTCTTTGGACTTTTTTCATAAATTTTTGTTTTTGAAAAATGACAAAACGGCTGCTGTTTTTCTAGAATTCTTAAAAATGGATTTTCTCGAAAACCTCACTTTTTAAAATTTTTACTTTTTCAGAGTTAGATTGAAATATGTAGTAAACTTTCCTTGAGTTTTGTTGTTGGCAAACTACTGCTTCACAGTGAAAAAACTATTTCTGAACAAAAATCGAAATTTATTTATTTTTTCGTGAATCACTAGCCAAAAGGGGAAAATGTGAAGAGGATTGTTAAGAGTTTTGTTAAAATTGGTACAAAAAACTATTTACAATTCTTTGTTATTCGTCAATGTACCAAATAACCCCTTAATTATCTTTTTTCACTTTTTTCCCCCTTTGGTTAGTGATTTTAAAAATAAATCATCTATCTATATAAATGAAAATTTCAAAAAGTGGGGTTTTCTTTAGGACATCCATTTTCAACAATTTTATGAAAAAGCCATTTTGTAATTTATCATAAATTTTCCATTTTTATGGAATCAGTCGAAATAGCAATAATTTCTCTATCGAATAAATAAACAAAATCCCAAATACCTATGCTCACTCGAAAAGTACTGCATTTTGAAAAAATGTAGTAATTTTTTGAGAATTCGCAGGTAATCTGCACATGATTGTAAAAAATAGAAAATAAATTTGTTGCTGAAACTGTGAAATACGTATACCTTAATTTTAACTATATAGCATGATATATCCAAATACCGAACCATTCCGACATTCGAAATGAAATTGATCAGAATTGTTTTTACAGGTTGATTTTATTTTTAATTTCAAAGTTAATTGCTAACTGACAACTGTACTAAAAAGTAAGTTTTCTACTAAGAAATTATTTTGTTTTAGATCATTCGAGCTGCAATGAAGAACGCAGTGAAAAAATACAAAAAAAATAGTATTGTGCAACCAGCACTGCCTAAACTACCATCTCTATTGTCTCCTTTGGCTGTAAAAAAAGTGATTCGTGGATCATCAGAAAAGGGGAAAATTAAAAAAAGACAATATTCAAAAAAGAAAAAAGTTTCGACCGATGTTGGTGATATGTATGCTGTTGGTCTCAGTATGAATAAGTAGTTCCCAAAATAATATACAGGACTGAGAAAAAGTTAATCATTTACTCAACCAATCTCTGCAATTGAAAAATATTTTCTGGACACAATCAAATTATTATTATTCTTTAATTATGATGGGATCAAGTCAATAAAATCATTTTCAATTGCCGAAAATTAATTGATTAAAGGATCTTTATGCTCAGTTCACTATAAGTACTTGTTGATATTGCTTTGAATTCTATTATAAATTTTATTTTTGAAAAATTCTGCCAATAAAAGATGTTACTATGCCGCTGTTAATAAAGCCTTTTTTCTATTTTAGTATACAATTTTATGTTAAGTAACAAAAGAGATGCTTTTATTTTTTTACATTGGTTTGTTTTATTACTTAAATTTTAAAGTTTAGATGAACTGTTGCCGACTGGCGAGCCCATCTAACTTAGTCCCAAATCAGATGGTATTTAAGAGTCAGAAATAATTTGGTCTTCGGAGCGCGCAGTGGTGTAATGGTCGTGCGGAGACCGATGGTGGTGTGGTGGCCGTGCGGTGGCAACAGATCTTAGTGGCCGTGCGGTGGCCTAATGTTGTTATGTCGACCTTGTACTTGAATTGGCCACAGAATCACAAGCTGAATATCTTACCACATGTAAAGTCAGGGAATAAAGGGCAGTGTAATATTTTTGTAAATTCAAAATGGTCTTGTAATTTGTCCACCCCGCCTCTCATTCAATTTTCGACAGTGAAACCGTCCCGGTTGGTAAGAAGCACACAAGTGTAAAAAGAAAATTATAATGTTAATTGGATAATATATTAAATTCTTTAGGATCAATTTTAAATCTTTGAAATTTTACAACAAAATTAAATTATTAATTAGAAACTAATATTTTTGAAATAAATATATTTGACGTTTTACGCACTTACTGTTAAGTTAAGTTTAAGTTTCATTTTCAGTCGATAAGTTTTTTGATTGTTTTATGACTTCAAATATATGGAATCAATGATTGCAAACTGAATTGTTTAACCTTTAGAGGTAATTGAAAAAATCCCAATTCAATTAATAAGGAATAATTAAAATTATAGACTTTAAAAAACTTGGAAGCTATGAAAATGGTGAAATATCAAATTGATTGCGTTTAAACTTTAAAATTCACAACTTTCAAAACGAAAAAATTTAACATTTTTATTTATTTCTTCAAAATTAAGAGTTTTATATTCAGAGCAATGAAAATTTCTCTGAAATCCTTGAATATTCTGAATTGCCTGAATTCTTCGAATATTCTGAATTCCTAAAATTCTTAAAATTTTTTTAATCTACTGAAATTCTGAATTCCTTGACTTCTCTGAAATCCTTGCATATTTTGAATTCCTGAAATTCTTTGAAATCTTTGAATTGCTTGAATTGCCCAAATGCTCAGAAATCCTTGAAATTCTCCAAATTCTTGGAATATCCTCAAATCTTTGATTTCTCTGAATTCCTTGAATTCTTTAAATATTCTGAATTCTCTGGATTCCTTGAATTCCCTAAATGCTTTGAAATACCTGAAATTCTCCGAATTCCCTGAATTTAGAATATTTCAGGAATTCCTTAAATTCTCTAAATTTGTCGAATTCCTCATATATTCTAAATTCTTTTAAATCCCGAAATCTATCCTATTCCTGAATTCTTCTGAATTCTCTGCACTATTTTAAAGTCCTTGGAATTTAGGGAATTTTTAGAATTTGAGAAATTACACGAATTCTAGAAATTCAGATAATTGAGGGAATTTTATCTTTCAACAGTAACTTTTTTCAAACTGGAATCGACTAAAATTAAGCAGTCTTGAATTGAAAGCATATGTCGAAACAATGAAAATGTTTTGGTTTAATTTTTAAATCTTTCAAAATTGTATCTCTTGAAAATAATTATATTTTGTAGTTGAGAAAATAATTAAAATCAATGATTAGTTAAATAATTAACTACTTAAAATTCTACACTTTCAAAAGCTTGTTGACTGAAAGTAGATAAATTTTTATTATTAGGCTTACCGATTTAAACTTCTTCACTACTACGCATTTAAAACTGATAATTAATCTATTTTACAATTTAAAAATGGACCATTTTTAAATTTACAGTGCTTAAATTTGAAAATATTTGAATATAAGTTATTAAAAAATGGTGCAATATCAAATTTATAACCTTGAAAATTAAAACTATACAGCTTTCGAAACTTAAAATAAAAAATTTTCATTCCTTCTTTCAAAATTAAGAATTTTTTATTTATAGGAATGAAAAATTGTCAGATTCCCTTTATTTCTGAAAAATCTCTGAATTCCTTGAATTATCTATAATCCTGGAATATTCTGAATTCCCTGAATTCCTGTTGTATTTTAAAATCCTGAAATTCCTTGAATTCCCAGAGCGCTCTGAAATCCTTGAAATTTTCTAAATTCCCTGAAGTTCTTGGTTTCTCGGAATTCCCTGAATTCCTTAAATATCCAGATTTTCCTAAACGTTTTGAATTTCCTGAAATCCTTGAATATGCTGCATTCCTTGAATATTCGGAATTCCTGAAAGTCTCTGAATTAATAAATTCTCCGAATACCCTAAATTCTTGCAATATTCTGAATTCATTAAATTCCTTGAATTTCCTGAGCGCTCTGAAATCCGTGAAATTCTTTAAATTCCCTGAAATCCTTGACTTCTCTAAATTCCATGCATTCTCTGAATTTCTAAATTATCTGAAATCTTTAATTTTTTTAATTCCCTGAAATCCTTCAATATTCAGAATTTCGTGAATTCCTTAAAATCTCTGAATTCCTGAATTAAAAAAAAAATAAAATAAAAAATTAATTAAAAAAAAAATCTGAATAATCTGAGTTCATAAATTCACCGAATACCCTCAATTTTAGAATATTCTAAATTGATGAATTTCCGTGAATTCCTTAACCGCTCTGAAATTCCATGAATTCCTGGAATACCTTGAATATTCAGAATTTCGTGAATTCCTGAAAATCTCTGAATTCCTTGAATTATCTGAGTTCCTAAAATTCTCTGAATCCCCTAAATTTTTGGAATATTATGAATTCCTAAAATTTGCTGAATTCCCTAAATGCTCTAAAATCCCTGACGTTTTCTTAATTCCCTGAATTCCTTAAATTCTTCTGAATTCCTTAAATATTCGGAATTTCTTAAATATTCTGAAATCCTCGAATTCTCTGAATTCCAGAAATTCTTTGAATTCCTTAAATCACCTGAATTCCCTTACATTCTCTAAATTCTTTGAATTTCCTGAATTCATGGAATTTCTGAATTCCTTGAATATTTTGAATTCCTCTGAACTCCTTGGAATTCAGGGAGTTTTCAGAATTCAGGAAATTTCACGAATTTACGGAATTTAGATAATTCAGAGAATTTAGATGAAATCAGATATATTATGGAATTCTGAGGAATTCAGAAGATTTCAAGGAAGTTAAAAGAATTCAAAAGGATATGCAAGAGATTAAAAAGATTCCAAGTAATTCAAAATAATGGAAAATCATCAAAAACTGAATTTTCTGAGGTGGCTTTCCCATTTGCCGAAACCTATTCCACATTAATCTGTGAAAAGATAAACAAATTTTGCCTAACAAATAAAATCATGTCTCTTAAATTATTTTTAGTTTGAAGTGATTAAACTGTATAATTTAAAATTGAGATCATCGTAATCTTGTTATATATTTTTATATTATTAATTGGCAATATTTTGTTGTTATTATTATTATTATTTAAGAAATATTTTTAAAAAATTTTACTATAAAAAAATTTTATTATAAACTGATTACTATATGAACATAACCGGGAATAAAACAAAAAAGAGAAGAAACAAACTTTCGGTCATCAAACGTCACACACATTTCATACATAAAACTTCCTACATCACCATTTCAAATTCAAACAAAAATTTATCATCCCGTAAAACTGAAAAGATTACACTCAGAAGTCCTGGAAATCCTTTAAACCTTGATGTTGTTATGGGAAAAAATTAATCAGTTATCATTCGTTTTGGCAATACTCATCACTTGGAATGGCGCAACCAGGCTTCTGTCGAAATTTTGGAAACCTTACAACCGAAGGACACAAATTCGAGATGACGAATCCTAGATTGACTCAAGTAACAAATACCATCAATTCTTCCGATTCAAGTTCCCAAGATAAATTTCAGTGCACCTACTTCCGGTCCCACTCCTCAAAAACACCAGTAAAGTCTACATTTTTATTTTTGAAAATATTATTTTAAGAGATCTTCTATTTTTGACAACAATTTGACTGTTAACTCAATTTTTAACCGACTTCAAAAAAAGTAGCTTCTATATTTCACGCCTATTATGTATAATATGAATATTCCCCATAAGAACAAGGTTTTAGATATCAGTATTGTAATTTATACATTTAATTGGCATATCTTATTTATTTGTTCTTCACCTAACATCCTCAAAAACTATATATATTTGTTCATACACTTGCGGGGAAAATGCAAAAGGTGTTCGTCCTTGGGTCGCTCCGTGTATACAGGGTGCACGAGACTATTGCCGGATCGTCGTATTAAGTCCGTCCCAGACTGTAACCAACTATCTCAAGATCCTGAGACGTGGTTACAACTGAAATCCCGCGGGTCTCCTTATGACAAAATTTTAACTATATATAAAATAAAAAATTACCAAATAAAAAAGTAGTTAAAACAGATTTCATTACTAATGAAATAAAATTGTGATAGATTGCATTTGAGATTTTATTACAATTAAATGTATAAATAACAATAATAATATTATTTACACTCTAAATTAAAATCAGTCAAAATTTGACTGATTACATTGATTAGGCATGCTTTGAATGAAAGTTCAGTGGGTTCTACTGACAAGAAAGTCGTTTTAACAGATGAATCAGTCAATATTCCTGACTGAATCAATCAGTGAATTGAAGTAACTAATTTGAGTCAATGGAAACGACTGATTTGTCTGCTATGATAACATAGTAAAACTGTTTCTAAATTAAAATTTCTAATTTAATTCCTACAATTCAAAATTACTGATTTAATTAGTGAAAGTTACAGATTACTTCATTCAAAATGACTCTATTCAGATCATTCGAAAACTACTGATTCTGGCAGTGATGTTACTGATTAGATTAATTTGTCATTATCGGTAGAAAATAAAATTTCTTTGTTCAAAATTAATCTTTTTGGTTAAATTCGACTGTTTTTTGTTTAAAATTAAAATATTTTTGGGCTGAAATATCAACTGTTACATATTTCGATAAAAATTAATTTTTTTAAATTAAAAATTCAACTACGTTCTAAGTTGAACTACTTTGTTAAAAATTCATTTTTTTAAATAATTCATCAATTAAGTTACAAATTTATTTCTGTGGTGAATAATTTTAGCACTTAGTTGAAAATTCGTTGTTTTTATATATTTTTGAAAATTGATCTATTCCATTTTTGGTTGAAAATTGACCTTTTTCAGTTGAAAATTCATCTCTTTGGTTCAAAATTAATCTGTTGGGCTGAAATTTTTTTTTAATTCAACTAGGGTAGGTTGAAAGTTGAAGTGCTTTGATAAAAATTCATTATTTTGGTAAATGATTCAAAATTTAAGTTGAAAATTCATCTGTTTGGATGAAAATTAATCTTTTTTAGTTGAAAATTCAACTTTTTGATAGAAATATTTTTTGGTAGAAATTTAATTTCCTTGGGAGAAAATCATTTTTTTTTAAATTAAACTACTTGATTGAAAGTTGAACTGCTTTGTTAAAAATTCATTCCTTTTATTATAATGGATCATTTCAGTTGAAAATTTATCTGTTTGGTTGGAAAATGAACAATTTTTTTTTAAATTATTTGTTTTTAAATCAGGTTTTTTTTAGTTAAAAATTTAATTTTTTCGGGTAAAAATTAATCTTCTTGGTTGAAAATTGATCTATTTTGGTTGAAACTTCAACTACGTGAGTAAAAGTTGAACTACTTTGTTAAAAATTTATTTGTTTGGTCAAAGATACATCATTTGTTTGAAAATAATTTTTTTGTTTTAAACAAAAATGAAAATTGACCCTTTTCAGATGAAAATTCAACAGATTGAATCATTTAAAATTCTTGATTTCATCAACGAGACAAATTATGGTACTCAATATAATTTTTAAAATTGTTGAAAGTAACGTTGACATTTTTTAAATTCATCATAAATTATGTTGAATTAAAAATAATTCAAGCGGGAGTTCGGTCACAACTGAAAACGAATATTCTGAATTACTGAAATTCCATGAATTCCTTGAATTACCTAAATGCTCTGAAATCCCTGAAATTCTGTTAATTCCCTGAATCCCTGAAATTCTGTAAATTCTTTGAGTTCTCTGAATTCTCCGATATTCTTGAATATTCGGAATTCTTTGAATATTCTGAACTCCTTGAATATTCTTAATTCCTCGAATTCTCTGCATTTTCAGAATTCCTTGAATATTCTGAATTGCTGAAATTCTTTGAATTCTACAAATCACCTGAATTCCTTCAAATCTTCGGAATTCTTTGAATTGCCTTAATTCATGGAATTTATGAAATTCCTTCAATTTTTCAGAATTCCTCTGAATTCTTTGGATTATTTTGAAGTCCTTGGAATTCAGGGAGTTCTCAGCATTCAGCAATTTCTACAAATTCAAGGAATTTAGATAATTCAGAGAATTTTTATGAAGTCAGATATATTAGGGAATTCGGAGGAATTCAGAAGATTTCAAGGGAGTTATAAGAAATCAAAAGGATACGAAAGAAATTTGGAATCACGTTGAATTCATCATAAATTGTTTGGAATAGTTAATGATAAAAGAGTGAGTTACATTTTTTTGTAAAATTTGTGAATTTTTTTTTTTAACTGAAATTTTTAATTTTTGAAATTTTGTTTCTATAAGTGCAAAAACTATGGCAAATTATTTTTATGTAGAAATTCTGGTGATAATTATAAATAAAAATGAAGAAAAATAAATTTTGACCAAGTTTTCATTTTTGGAAAATTCGCAAAAAAATGAGTTTTTTTAAATTGCTGAATGAAACTTTTATTTAAAAAAATGTTTAACTGATTTTTTTTACTTCAATTTCAAGACAAGAATCGACATATTCTTTTCAGCTATTTAAAAACAACACATTTTTTTGCGAATATTCAAGACATCATAACTTGGTTAAAAATAATTTCTGTTTATTTTTTATCATTATAGTTATCGCCACAAATCTCTACACAAGAAAAATTCATAACAATTTTTGCATTTATAGAAAAAAAAACGATCTTATCTGAGGAAATATTAAGCCGTCCCGGGACTTTTGGAACAACCTGTATAATATCTTATAAAATTCCTTCAAAAATTATGAAATCTTTGAAACGCTCTGAAATCCCGTAAAATTCGCAAAATTAGATGAAGTTCTTTAGAATCCCTTGAAATCTCTTGAAATTATTGAAATCTGTTGAAATTGACTGTAATCTATTCCTTCAAAAATGATGCAATCTTTGAAACCCTCTGAAATCCGGTAAAATCCACAAAATCAGATAAAGCCCTTTAAAATTTCTTGAAATCATTGATATTTTTTGAAATTTCTTAAAATCCTTAAAAATACCCTGAAAGTTTTGAAATTACTTGAAATTATTGATATCTCTTGAAATTAGTGAAATCCGTTAAATTCACTGAATTCTGTTTCTCCCGAAATGATGAAATCTTTTAAGCGCCCTGGAATCCTGTAAAATCCACAAGATCAGGTCTTTGATCAAATCAAATCAAATCTTTGATATTTTTTTTAATTTCTCAAAATCCTTTAAAATACCCTAAAAGTTTTGAAATCACTTGAAATTGTCGAAATCTCTTGACATTATTGAAATTCGTTGAAATTCACTGAAATCTATTCCTTCAAAAAAGGTTAAATCTTTTAAATGCCCTAAAATCCCGTAAAATCCACAAAATCAGGTAAAGCCCTTCAAAATTCCTTAGAATCTTTGATATTTTTTGAGATTCCTTAAAATCCTCTAAAATCCTTTGAAATTCATGAAATCTCTTGAAATCTCTTGAAATGGTTGAAATCACTTGAAATAAATGAAATCAGTTGAAATTCACTGAATTCCTGTAAAATACCTTAAAATCTTCAATCTAATTTTTTTCTTTAATTTCTTCAAATCCTTTTAAAATGCCCTAAGACTTTCGAAATCATTTGAAATTGTCGAAATCTCTCGAAGTTATTGAAATCCGTTAAAATTCACTGAAATCTATTTCTTAAAAACTAATGAGATCTTTGAAACCCTTTGAAATCCCGTACAATCCATGAAATCAGATAAAGTCCTTTAAAATCCCTCGAAATTATTGAAATCTCTTGAAATTCTTAAAATTCGTTGAAATTCACTAAAATCTATTGCAACCCTTGAACTCTGTTTAAATCCTCTGAAATCCCTGGAAAACTCTTCAATTTTTTGTGATCCCTTAAAATATATAGAAATTCTTTGCAATCTTATAGAATCTTTGAATTTCTTTAGAAATTCTTTGAATCCCTCAAATATTGTGAGATTTTTGGAAATATTTTCTTACGAAATAATTTGAAATTTTGTAATCTCTTGAAGTTTTCTGCGAACAAGGTGGACGTTTTAGTCGAGGACAAAAATTCCCGGTCATTTCTCGGATCTTTAAAATTTTTCACGATCATTAAAATTTAAAAATTGGAACTCACGTCTGAAAAATTTTTCATTCAAATTAATCAAAACTAAACTGCAAATTAAATCAGTCGAGTTGAGCTTTTTTGAATTTTAAACTTTTGTATTTGAACCTCAAAACATTTTTAATTCAGAAATTTTGTATACAGTCGGTAAATAATTTACACGTAAAAGTGAACAATTTTAAATTAAATGCCGTTAAACTGCAAAATTTTCAATTATAAATTTTTATAAATTAAAAACTTTAAAGATTTCTGGTAAAAAAATATAAATCCACGCCACCATTTTCGACGCTCTAAGTTGAAGAATAAATCAATGAATTTGTAAATGTTCAAAATTATATCATTTTAAGCAATTTCTGTTAGAAACATTAAAAATTTTCTTTAAACTCAACACTTTTTGAATTAGAACATAAATTATTTGTATTTTGAGTCGTTTCAAATTAATAAAAGTGTTTAATTGTTATTTATACATCAAACTGCAGAACATTCACTTAAAAATTAAAAAAATTCAAGTTACAACACTTAAAATTGTAACATTCAATGTTACAATTTGAAATTTTAACGATTCAAGGCTTTCTATTTCGAACAATTCAGTTTTAAATTGTTTAGTACTGAATATTTGATTTATAATCACTCATTTTAAATAAACAGTCAAATGTTGCTGAATATTAAAAAATCATATTTAAAAAAAATAAAAACTCTCAAATTCAGTTAGTTAAAAATTGAATATTTTAGATTGAAACCATATTTGAATACGATTTGAAATTGAATAAAAGCGTTTAAGTATTATTCTATTAATCTGTAAATTGTTTAATTTTGAAAAGTTTCAGTCTCGTCTTGTAAAATGAATTGTTGTTAAATTTTTAGTACTCGAACTACAGTTGAATTAATAAAAAAATTTGTAATTGTAGAAACTTTGTAAATTTCGATTTTTGAGATGGCAGATATGTTATTTTAGCCAATCAACGAAGAAGTTTGGAAATATTTTTAAAAGCAAAGTGAAAAAATAGTTGCATTGGCGAATAATTTGCAAAAATAGTAGCATTAGTTTGATTTTTTTGCAAAATAGTAGTAAAATAGTTGCATCGTTGAAAAAAAAGTGAAATGGTAATACTTTTATTTGAAATTTCTAAATTGCTTTAGGTAATTTACTTGCGTAATTACGCCCCCTTTTTTGAAGTCGGTTTTTTTATTTTTATTTAATTTTTTTTCTTTAGCTTAAATAAAATAATTAGGTGATTAAAATACAAAAATTTCGTTAGGAAATGAAAAGTTCCATTCCATGGCTGGATAACACCGCAGCCTCAGATATTTCGGATCCCTACAGCGATTCTGACAGTGAAGCAGACAACAGAAGAAATGTAGCACGTTGGTTAGAATCTCTTCCAACTAATCAAGACTGGTACGATATAGAAGACGATTTACCAAACCGCCAGGGCGATTTTGAGAAAGGAACAACCTCGGATATCGAAACCCTTTCAAAAAACACCAAGAAAGAAGAATTTGATGCGCTACAACCATCTACTAGTTTCAAAAACGACACACCATCCACTTCTTGGGACCAAAAAACCACAAAGAAAAAAATTTCCAAATCCAAAGGTTCCAAACACAAAATTCCTCCCGGAAAAATTAAATCTGGAAAACTGAAGGTCCATTTTAAAGAAACTCCGACTGAAATTCGTTCTGCAAATTCCAAGTATTCGAAATTATCAATGGGCCGAGATGGTCAGTTGCAAAATAGTTTTGAAATCTTTGAGGAATCTAAGAACACTGGTAGTAAAGATCTTTCGACTAGTGATGAAGGAAACGAAGAAAAAGTTAAGCTTAGGAAATTTCCATATAATCTGAGGAGTTTAGATTCCAGAAAAGTTGCTGGAACTCGAAAGATTGAAGCAAGAATGAGTGATTCTGATGAACAAACGAGTAGATGTCAGAGATCTTGTTCCATCAGGAATCAGGAATATCAAAAGAAAATGAGAGGAATTGATTTAGCAAATGATGGAACAAGAAGGCATCAAGTGGAGGACTTGAAACCATCACGAAAACTGAAATCGCCTTTCACTAAGCAAGCTTCAAGTAGTAAAACACCTGCCTTGTTTACAGGTAGAAAATATTTATTATAATTTGTACGTTCACTTTGATCATTTGGATTGTAAAAGATTTCATTTACCAATTTTTTAAAGTGATTACTTCTTATGTCACGGTGTGAACTCGCAAAACTAACATGATTTGAGGGGAAATACGGGCAACGCTTCACGGGTAACGCTTCACGGGTAACGTTTCACTGGTAACGCTTCCTCTCCTCTATCTCTTCTTCGCTTCTCCCACTGACTGACAATCCCTTTCCCTCTCTATCTCTCCTTCGTTTCTTCCACTTCTCTCCCTCACTCCTCTCTCTCTCTCTCATACAATATGATACAATATTATACAATGCGATACCATATCATATAATATGATCGAATATGATACAGTATCATACAATATCATGCAATACGATACAATATCATACAATGTGATACCATATCATATAATATGATGTAGTATGATACAGTATCATACAATATGATACAATACTGTACAATATGATACAATATGTCACAGTATGATAGACTATGATACAATACCATGCAATATAATCCAATACGATGTAATATGATACAATATGGCACAATGTGCTACAGTATACTGCACTTTATGACACGATATGATACATTATGATGTAATATGATACAGTATGATACAATATCATATGATATGATACAATATGACATAATATCAAACATTATGATATATATTTTTTTTTTGAAAAGGAAAATTGTAAATGCTTTATGCACTGACCACATCCGAACTTGACGGGCCGTAAGCCCTTAAGGAACGAAGATGAGTGTGGGACTCGACCTAAAAAAACGGCAATACCCACTAACGAACTCCTTTGTACCTACCAACCCATGTTCCCGGAACCGCTTTCGCATTACTTCAGGAACATGGGAGTAAGGCCATTTCGCCGTGCCTCGGCGCTCGTCTATTTTTTCCAACTTGGACTTCTCCTCTTCTTCTTCTCAGAACAGCCCAGCCATGATGTACGCATCGTCCTCAATAGCGCACCAATAGCGCGCAACGGGCTCGTCGGCTTTCGACAGCATGGCTGGGTGTATATGGAAGCTGCTGATTCACTTCGTTGCTGGCTTCCCTCTTCTTTTATTGAGCCAGCGTCATGGCCCAGCCAAGATGTTACGCATCGTCCTCAGCAGCACGACAATGTCGTGCAACGGGCTCGTCGGCCTGCAAACATCCTGGCTGGGTGTGGCTGGTTGGGCTGCCCCTTCGAACGTCTGACTCTTCTTGCTGGGGCTCCTGTTGGGGCTTCTGCATGACCTAATGAACCTTTATGTCCCAATCCAAGATGAACGCATTATCCTCAGTAGCATGACAGCGTCACGCATCGGGCTCGTCGGCCTTCGATCATCCTGTTCGGGTATGGTTGGATAAAAACTTCTGTTATGGCGGTTGTTCTGCCTGGTTCATCTCGCGTTTTTTCTGTCGCAAGATGGTTTCGACGTAGTCAGCTACCACATTCCAGATTTCCTCGCTTCGCAGCATCTTTGCGATAACGTTCTCTGGTGTGAAATGTCCTGCTTTTCTTTCGAGCCTGTCTCGATGCCCGATCCACCGTTCACAGTCAAAGAACGTGTGCTGTGCGTCGTCTCGTTCGGCTTCGCAGTAGATACACTTCGGACTCTGAACTTTTGCCATCTTATGTAAGTAGGCTTGAAAGCAGCCATGGCCTGAGAGGAATTGGGTCAAGTAGTAATTGACCTCTCCATGATGGCGTCCGATCCACATGCTGAAGTCGGGGATCAGTTTCGCAGTCCACCTGCCTCGACGTCGTTATCCCACCGTCTTTGCCAGCATTCTTGCGTATTTTCTCTGGCCTCTTCCTTGGCGGCCTTTTTTTCTTTGTCTGGGATTGCCTAAAATATCCGCTTCTTTTCGAGGGCTAGCAGGTCGATCGGTATGATTCCCGCAATCACAAGTGCTGCGGGCTCCAAAACGGTGCGATAAGAGCACGCAACTCTCTATGTACCCCTCAGTTGAACCGATGCCATCCTTTGCCTATATTTTTTTCTTTTTCAGCGCTTCAGCCCATATTTCGCTACCGTATAGGAGGATGTTCTGGGCTACCGACATCAATAGTCGGCGTTTAGATGGTCTTGGGCCGTTGACATTCGCCATGAGCCTACTTAGTGCCATCGTCACTGCTGCAGCTTTGTCAGACGCCTTTCTAGTCTGTTCCCAGAAGGTCAGCTTGGTATCCATCATGATCCCAAGGTGTTTTATAGCCCCCTTGGTCTGTATAGTCTCCGTGCCCACTTGCATCTCTATTATGGTGGGGATCAACTTTCTAGTGACTAGCACTAACTCAGTCTTTTCTGCTGCTAGACTTAGGCCATGGCTACCCATTTATCTATCAACGAGGTGCATAACCCTATTCAGTTTCCACTGAATTTTCTCGGTGTTGCGCGCGGTGATGACCGCCATAATTTCGTCAGCGTAGCCCGATACGTATGCGCCTTCTGGCATCTCCAGACGTAGAATGTCGTTATACGAAATGTTCCAGAGGTCAGGTCCCAGGATTGAACCCTGGGCGGCACCGGCCGTTATTTCCTTTCTTCTGGCTCCGCTCGTTGTCTCGTTTTCAAGAACTCTGTCTTTCAGATAGCTCTTGATTATCCGTTGGAGATACTCTGGTACCTTAAACTTCTCTAGGGCTTGGATCATATCGTTCCACCTGGCAGAGTTGAAAGCGTTTTTTACGTCCAACGTCGCCAGGAGGACGACCTTCATGGAATAATGATTTCCACTTTGTGCTGTGTTGATTGTCTGCACAATCTCTCCAACTGTATGAATAGTCGAGCGTCCTCTCCTAAAGCCGTACTGTCTGGCTGACAGATCTCCGCCCTCCCGGATAGCCGTCTCCAAGCGGGGCTTTAGCTGCTTCTCTAGGAGTTTTCCCGTAGTGTTCAGCATGCACAGGGGATGATATGCTCCTGGTGATGTTGGGTCACCCTTGCCTTTGCTGATGAGCACTAACCTTTGAGTCTTCCACTGCTTGCGGAAGATTCCTTACCTCAGACAGGCATTGTAGGTGTTTAGCAACACCTGCGGGCAGGTACGCGTCACTGCTTTCAGCGCCTCTGTTGGGATTCCGTCTAGTCCAGGGGCCTTCTTGTTCTGCAGACCCCTTACTGCCACAAGAAGCTCTTCCATTGTGAATGGCGGTATCTCCGCGGCCGTGGCCCCATCGCTGACCTCTTGCCTTACCGGATGGGTGGGAAAGAGACTATCAGCGATGTTGTCCACAACGTCTGGTTCCATCGCCCCACATGTTGAAAGGGCTCCAAGCTTTCGCGTGACGATTCTGTAGCCCAGACCCCAAGGTTCGTTGTTGACGTCCTCGGTAAGGCCTAGCCATTTCTGCTTCTTACTTCTTTTGATGGCGTTTCGCAGCTCCTTATTTCGCCGATGTTGAGCCTCAGCTGGGATTACGATTGGTTTACCCCCTCTTCTTTTTTTTCTCGCTCGGGTTGTTTTTCGCCTACTCTGCAGGCATCTGTTGCGAAGTACGGCTATTTCCTCCGTCCACCAATAATTAGTGCGTCTGTTGTTTCGGCTTCTCTTTCGAGGCATTGACGCATCGCAGGCCCGGTAAATGAGTTGCATCGTGCGTGTACAAAGGTTTTCACTCCGCTCACTTGCTCAGCACTGTCGTGGAGGGCAATCAGAGCTTCTTTCCCTTGAGTTATCACCTTATTCAGCTGTTCCGCGTCCATTTTCGCCGTGTTCTATCCCAGTTGTTTGCGGGGGTGTTTGACGGTCTGCGTCGTTCTTCCTAGGTTAAAGCTAATATATTGGTGATCGCTCCCAGTGTAATCTTCGATCAACTCCCAGCTTTGTAGCAGAGGAACCAGACTTTCTGTTGCCAGAGTGATGTCCGGTATCGTCCCCTTTTGACTAGCTCGTCTAAAGGTTGCTGTACGCCCTTTGTTGATCATCATTAGACCTGTTCTAGTCGACATTTCCATTATCCTTGTCCCCCTTGAGTCAGGCTTTGGCATGTCCCATTCGACCGCTCTTGCGTTGAAATCGCCGACCACCAGAACCATGCCCCTTTCCTCTCGGATAAAATCCTCGAGGAGGTCCAGCTTTTTCTGGAAGTCAAGGATACTCTCGTTGGGGGTGAGGTAGCAGCTGACATAAGTAATGCCTTTGCTCCTCACCCACACGAATCCGTTTTCGGCTCCATGTACGCCAATAGGGACTTTCCCTGGATCTGGCCTGGCACCCAGATGGCTGCCGTGCCAAGGGTGTCTTCAAACCATGCCGGGCTATTCCTTGCCTGGTATTGCTCGCCAAACTGCTCCTGTGAAGATTCCCCTTTAGGATCCTGATCATTGGTTGTTGGGTTTGACCCTGGCCAATGCCTGTCTAAAAACTTTGCATGATCCAGAACCTGGAAAATGTTTTAAAACCTCCGGATTTTCCTTCAGTTCTGTACAAAGTACGCACTGAGGGGTTCCGTGCAGGAGGCTGCTTTGAGACCCCCTTTACCACACTTAAAGCAGAGGGTGGTGCGATCGGGCCCCCTGCAGCCTCTGGATTGGTATCCGTAGTCCCAGCACTTGAAACACCGCTCGACTAGAGTTTTCCGCCTGATTTTGCTGTATATCCAGCCCACTTTTATACGGGAGGATTCCAGCAGTTTGTTGGTTTCCTGTTCATTGATTTGAACGATTGCTAGGATCTGCTCCCTTCTGTTGGGTTTTGTTATTGAAACCCTCGCATCTCCCATTTTTTTCGTCGAGGTCTCGCTTAAGCGCCTCTTCGACGTCTTCTTTCGTGGTAACGCAGTCGAGATCCAATAGCTCGAGCGTTACTCTGGGTACTAGATTTCTCATTGTACCCATGTCTGCCAGTTTCGCCCTAAGGACCTCGCTAAATGCTTTTATGTACTTCGTTTGTTTCCCCAGTTCGAGCAAGACGTCTCCATTCCGGGTTCGGCGGATCGACTTAATATCCTACTGGGTTTCCTCCGGTTTTACTTTTCTTTTGATATCTCGTAGCACATCTGCATAATTTTTCCCGCTTGCGGGTTTTATGAGGAGTGCTTCCGAGCGTTGACTCCTGCCAGCCCTTTCACGGTGTATCTTCTCCCTTCCTGTCTTCTCAGCAGGTCTTCCGTCTTTTGCCGCATTTTCTCCTCGGGGAGTGGCATTCAGAGTTGGTTGGCTGATTGCCTTCCTCCTACCCGCGACTATTGTCCACTTGACGGGTGTTGATTCGTCCCTCTTCTTTTTATCTATCGGCGTAGCAGCTTGGCTTTCTGCCGTGCTTGATGCCGATCTCTTGTTTGTAGACGGAGCATTCGGTGTGCTCGCGAGCCTTCTCTTCTCTCGCGCGAGGTCCAGCGATAGAGCAGTAAGCCTACCCTGCGCCTTCTTCTCAGCCTCTCGCTCTACGTTGAGCGTTTTAAGAGCAGTCTTCATTTCAACAAGTCCATCCTTGATAATTGTGCTAACGTTTTTCTGCCGTTCCCCGGCTTCGTGCATATTCGTCGTAGTTGTTTCCATCTGACGGATGATCTTTCTGATGGAAGCTTCAGACATTTGTAGCTGCATCATTAGCGCTGCCACCTGGTCCGTTATCTCTCCTGCTCCATTGTTTTCGTTTTTTCTTAATTCATTTTTGTATGTTTGGTCCCCCCCAAAATCCTTGGGACCGGCACTGACCACCGGGGCTGGAACCCGATCGGAATCAGTGAGGAGATTTCTACTCCCTTGGGGTATGTCGTTTTGCACATACGTACTCATGATTGGTTTGAATTCGGCGTTCCTTCCCCTAGCTGGTTTTTCGTCCACCACTGGTATTTGATTTCCCCGGTACCACCCATATCTGGGAGGCGTTCCCCTATCCGCAAACTGGGGAGGCGCCTGATGGGGGACCAGCAACCCCACACGGGTGATACATCATGATACAATATCGTATGCTATGATATAATATGATATAATATGATTCAATATGATATAATGTGATACAATATGATACATCCTAATACATTGTGATACAATCTCATATGATATAATGGATTATGATACAGCATCATATGATACGATGCAAAACGATACAATATGATGCAATACAATAAATATGATAAAACATGGTACAATATAATACAATAATGTACAATATAATCCACTATCACACTATATGATACAGTATAATGCAATATGATGTAAAATGATACAGAGTGATAAAGTATCATATGATATTATACAATATGACACAGTATGATACAATATGATACAACATAATACAATATGATGTAATGCGGTACATTATAAAACAATATCATACAATATGATACAGTATGCTATTATATGATAAAACATAATACAATATGATGCAATGCGATACATTACAATACAATATCATACAATATGATACAGTATGATATGATCTACATCATGCTGTACCAAGTTACACTATAATGATACACTATGATACTATATGTTACAATATAATAAAATATCATACAATATGATATAATATAATATGCCATGATACAATATGACACAGTATCATACAATATGATGCAATACCATACAATGTGATACAATATCATATACTATGATAGAATATGATACAATATCATACAATATCTGCCTGGCACCCCACGACGGCTCACGTTTTTTTTTAGTAATACAAATATTGAAGTTATCTAATGTAAGTACTAATTGAAATTCACCAAGTTGAAAATTTTTCAATGCCATAAAGAATGCAAAATAATATTATCAATGATAAAATATAGAAATTTCAAGTTTATAAGTTTATATAAATATAATTTTTATAAGATTCTTGAGAAAATTGAAAAAAGATTTTTGAATATTTCAGATGTATCAAAAAAGAATCTGGAAGGATTAGGAAGAATTCGAGTATTTTTAAAAGATGTTTAGGACTTTTAGAAGTTTGGAATAAATCAAGAAATATTTGATACATTTTTGTCAAATAATAGTATATTATGCGCCTCGGCGCATAACATTCTATTTTCTTATCTCTTTAAAAAATGTAAGAAAGTTTCAAAATTCAAGTGTGGTAGCAAAATGTTAAGAACAGAATTATTTCCAATTATTGAACAATCATTTACAATTAAAATTCTCTCTTCTATCAATAATGTTAAGAAACATTCAGAAATAAATTTTATGAAGTAAAATTATTCATTTAGAAATTTTAATGTATAAAGTTAATGGTGCAGAAAATTGATAAATTAAAAATGTTACGTAATTGGGTCAAAATACCCCCCCCCCCCCCCATAAAAGTCTGTAACGAAACAAGAACCCTCTCGCCCCTTTTTAATGTTACGTGATATGAGAACGCTTACATTTTTTTTTAAGTTAATTATTGCACTTTTCAGGGTCTTATGGCCCCGGGCAAGAACCCTTATATTTTCAGTCGGATGGGAGGAGAAGTATGGGAAGTGAGTGGAAGGGAAGTAGAGGCAGTTAGGGCGGAGAAGTAGAAGTAATGAGGACAATTGGGGGAGCAAAAGTAGGAGGAAATGAGGGGTGGGGAAGTAGGGGAAATAAGGGAAAATGAGAGGAGCGGAATTAGGGAAAACTAGAGGGTGTTGGGAGAGGAATTAGAGGAAAAGGAGGAAATGATAGGAGGGGAACTAGGGGAAGTAAGGGGGAAATAGTTGACGAGAAGTAGGGGAAGTGAGTGGATAGGAGAAGAGAAAATCAGGGTAAATTAGTGGTGAGGGAGTAGAAGGAGGGGAAGCAGGGATAGTAAGGGGAGGGGAAGTACAGGAAGTAAGTGCAAATGGAGTGAGGGGAAGTTAGTTAGGGAAATGAGAAGAGGGGTGGCAGGGAAAGTGAGAGGAAATGAGAGGAGCAGAAGTAGATGAAGTAGAGCAAATGAGGTTAAATGTGGGGAGGGGAAGTAAAGGGAATTAGCGGAAATGAGGAAGATGGGTGGGGAAGTAGGGCAATTCAGGGGAATCGAGGGGTAATGAGGGGGGGGGGGGTAATTATAGGAGTGGGAGGTTTGGACGAATTAATTAACGTCTTAATAGACTACGAAACCCTTTTTCGTAGGCGAGCGGCGCTTACTTTGGCTAATTTTTCTATTTTGACACGTTTTGTCTCTCTGAAACACGAATTGCACTAGTTCGCTAAAACCTGTACCGCTTAGCTCGGTTTCAATCTTATTAACTGAAATTATTTTTTTAGTGTAAAAAATACCGGAGAATCCAAATTTTGAGCTTCCAATTGTTTCCAACAGCTCCCTCGTGGTTATTTTACATGTTTAAGAAAAAAAAAAAATTTTCTTTGAAACTCGATTCTCAAAAAGTGCTTACCCCGATTTCCTTTATACTTCTATATTTTCTGTTTTAAAATGTCCTTTTACAGAATAAGAATATAAGACTTATGCGAAAGATGGCCCACCTTTTCCCATTTTTTAAAGAATTCTTTTTCCCATATTTTCAAGAAACTTACCCTTTTTCTCATTTTTTCGCTTAAATGCGAACTGAATTAATAGAACCCAATAATAAAATTCAACTACTTTTGGTTGAAACGTTTACTATTATATTTTGGGTTTGGAATTTATCTCGTTTGCTTAAAAATTCTAGTATTTGGTTGAAAACGTTATTATTTTGTTGAAAATGGAACTACTTTATTAAAAAGTCGTATTTTTTGGTCAAAAGGTCAGCTACCTGGTGGAAAGTTAAACTACTTTGTTAAAAATTCATTTTTTTGGTCGAAGGTTTATCTCTTTCGTTGAACATTTAACTATTTTGTTGAAAATTCGTTTTTTTTTTTGTTAGAATTAATTTTTTATCTAAAAATGTAAATATTGCATTTTCGTTGAAAATTCATATGTTCGGGTCGAAAATTCAATTATTTTGTTAAAAAATCGAGTTTTTGGCTTGAAAAACCAATTATTTAGTAGAAAATTAACTTTCTTGTTAAAAAAATCATATTTTCGGGTTGAAAATTCAACTATTTGATTGAAACTTGAACTGCTTTGTTAAAAATAAATTTTTTTAAGATTCATCTGTTTTCTTGAAGATTTTACTTTTTTGATTAAAAATTAATTTTTTTATCTGAAAATTTCTGTATTCCATTTTTGCTTGGAAATAATTTATAAGTTGAAAATTCAACTATTTAGTAGGAAATTCATTTACTTGGTTGAAAATTCGTCTTTTTGGTTGTAGTCTCATTCTTTTTATTTTTAGATTTATCTTTTTGTTTCATGATTCATCTACATGGTTAAGAATTTGTCTTTTTCAGTTAAATTTAACTCGAGTTAATTTTTTGTTTGAAAATTAATTTTTTATACTGAAAGCTTAACGATTCCATTTTTGGTTCCAAAATATATTTTTCAAATGGAAATCCAGCTTTTTGGTTAAAGATTCATCTTTCTCGATTGAAAATCAATCTATTTGGTTGATGACTCAACTTTTTTTTTAAATTCGCTTTATTTATTTCATTCGACTGATGGTGAATATTCTGTGATATTTTGCACCGATTGCGAGGAAAATTAAAAAAATGTATGAGAGACAAATTTTTTCCCGACCACAAAAATGATTTAGTCTGCACAAAACTAATAGGATGCCTTTTTTATATTAGTAGAGACTTTTTCAAAATATTAGAAAAATATAAAAAGGTGGGGTTTTTTCTGAAAATTTTCTTTATTTTTTTCATCGAATTTCAAAAGCAAGAAAATAAGATTTTCAGGAAATCCTAACTCTTTTATATTTTCTAATATTTTTACAAAATTTCTAATAATATAAAGAGGCATCCTATCAGTTTTGTGTGGGTTTAACCATTTTCGAGGGCGGGAAAAAATTTTTCCTTTAAATATAATTTTTATCTTTTCTCGTGATCGATGCAAAATATCAAAAAAGAGCAGTAGAGATTTTTTAGATTTGTAAACTTTTATCTGAACATTTTTTTCACCTATCGTTTTTTCCGAGAAAAATGCAAAAAATAGATTTTTCAAAAATCATTTCTCTTCAATTTGAAGTAGTGGTTTACCGAAAACAAACCTTGAGAGATATATTATGTATTAAATATTACTAGATATTTCCAACAAAGGATAAAAAAATTAAAAGTGGGGTTTTAAGGCCATTTTGTCATTTTTCAAATTTTTTGGGATCAATTGAAAGAGCAAGAATTTCCAAAAAAAACTTTCAGTTAATTTTTGAGAATTCGCAGATAATCTTCGAATGATTGTAACAAATCTAAAAAAGTAATAAAAGTGAGAAATTTTAAAACAATATTTGTTCAATTTAGAATTTTTTGAAAAGGTGCAAAGCCACAGTTTTTTTAGATTGAATTAAAAGGACACTTTTTTGAAGTTGAATATTTCGAACCTGAAATTTTTTTTAGATTGAGCCGAAGAATCACGCAAATATTTTCTTTCATGGAAAATCCTTTTTTTGTAATTTTGGGATTTAGATTTTTTTTGCAATTTTTTAACGCTTTAAAGAACACAAAATATGTTGTTTTTTTCTTTAAAAGATAAATAATATCACTTTTTTTTTATTCAGGCTGAAGAAACTTCAGGTTCGACATATTCAACTTTTTCCAAAAAAGTGCGCATTCAACTCATTCTAAAAAAAGCACCTTATCAAAAAATTCTAAATTGGACAATTTTTTTTTAATTTTTTACTTTTATTACTGGTCAACAGCAAAAACTGTACACAAACAAAATTTCCATCATTTTTTAACTTCAGGAAATTTTTTGAATTTTGTAATCCAAAATCCGAATAAATGATATTAAGGGGCGACTGAAAAATCTCGGAAAATAAATTTCCCGAGAAGAAAATATGCGAAATAAAAAATTCACGAAATTAGAAAATGGCCGACAATTTGAAACTGACTGATTCAAAAATTCCCGACAGTTTGTGATATTACCGAATTTGACATTTCCCGAAACAAAAGTTTTTATTTTATTTATCATTTATTTATTAGTGAAACAATTTTTCAATTGATTATATTCGGGAATTTTATAATTCGGAAATTTTCCTGTGTCGGTAATTTTACAGCGACATATATTTTATAATTTCGGGAATTTTCAAATTCGGTAATATTAAAACCTATCAAGAATTTTATCATTCCAGAATTTTCCAATTCAGAAATTTTTAATTGTGGGCAATTTTTTAATTTCGCAAATTTTCTATTTCAAATATTTTCGTTTTCGTCTATTTTTGGGGGGATTTCTTAGGCGTCTCGATATTAACCGATTTCAAAATTTTCATTTAATTTTTTTCGGATGCCAACCAACCAAATTTTTTCTCTGAGCTCAAACAGTTCAATTATTTTCAGCATGACACTGAAAATCTATCAAATCAATTATAAAACCGATATAATCAATCAAAAATTTTATTTTGCAATACAAAGATTTTTAAAACTTATTTTTGTGACTTGAAGAAAATTTTTTTAATTACACAGTAAAAAATGACATTTTGAACAAAATTTAAAAAAAGTTTTTTTTTT
>CAKNYM010049971.1:134849-159367 GCA_932195095.1 Andricus curvator | reverse complement strand
TTTACATAAAACCAATACCTTCTCATTAGAATGAGAATGTAAAAAAAATTATGTAGAAGTCTGATTTGTATGAGTCTAGCATGAAATCCATCTAATTAAAAATATATTTATAGGGACACCTTGCACGTCATCATACAAATTAAATGAATTGAAAGAAGCGAAAGAAAATGTGCAAAAAGTGGATAGAGGAAGAGGAAAGGAAAAATATATTGACAGAAAAGGAATTGTTAAATCGAAATTAGCAAGAAATAAAAAATTATTAAAGACAGTCAAAGACCTGGTGAATGTTATCGATAGCAATGCAGATCCAGTTTATAAGATATTAAAAAAAGAAAGGAGAACTTTGAAGGAGCCATCAAAAAATAGACCATCACTTATAAATTCCAAGTTGGAGGAAAAGTTGGACAAGTCGATGGAAGTAGCTTTGAAAAAGTACAAACGAACGCACGGAACTTGGGACGTAACTGTGAAAAAACCAAGTACTAATCACTTGGAAGAACCACCTAGAAAAAGGAAGAAAGGCCCGCGTTTTGAAATATTAATTAATTAATTTTACCCAGTTAACATTTTGTTAAATCACTTGCACAAAATATATAACAGAGTGTAACCGGAAACAAATATATATAGATCGTTTTGAATAAACATGTTTCAATAAAAAATAGTATCATGTAATCGTAACACCGCACGAAGATCACACCACCAACGGCCACCGCACGACCATTATACCACTGACGCCAACCGCACGACCACAACCCCACCGCGCGCACCGAAGACCAAATTATATCTAACTCTCTAAAAATTACATAGTTCCCTTTCTTATACAGGGTGGACCATTTTAATCTATTATGGGAAATAACTCAGAATTTTGGTTGGATATAGAAAAATGTTGAGGACAAAAGTTGAAGGGGGCAGAAGGGGTCAACTACTGGTAACAATGGCCTTGACCTTGAATTCGATTTTCAAGGTTATTTGATGGTCAAAGTGATTTTTATCGCAAAAGATAACTTTTTAACCAAAAAATGGAATAGTTTAATTTTCAGTTAAAATAATAATTTTCAACAAAATCGGTAGGTTTTTATCCATTTTTAAACAAGAAGAATTTTGGACTAAAAAAATCAATTTTTAACCAAAAATGGAATAATTTAATTTTCTGTTAAAAAAAAAATTATGATAAAAAAAAAGGAGTTTCAACAAATAGTTGAATTTTCAACAAAAACAAAATTAATTTTCAGCTAAAAAGACCAATTTTCAACTAGAAAAAAAAATTCAACTGAATAATCATAATACATACAAAATGTTAATTGTTAAAATATAATTGTTAATTTAAACATTTTCTTCTGTAGCGTTTCCTGTTTGTATACTGACATTTCCTTACATTCTTGTTCTACTGCAAAGTCTGTTATATTTACTCAAATACATTATTATTATTATACCATTAAGCCATTTCCCTTTCGGGGTAGGCGTGACTTGCTCGGTACATAAAATTATGTATATTAGTATATACTTAAGTTATCAGTTAAAAAATGTATTTTTTACAGTTGAATATTCATCTTTTTGATTGGAAATTAATTTTGTTTTTGTCGATAATTCAACTATTTTAGTAAAAATTAATTTTTTCTTGTTGTAAATTAATTAAGCGAAAATGTAAATATGTATTCGATTTTTGGTTAAATTTTTTTTAGTTGACAAATAAACCACTTGGTTGAAAATTCGTGTATTTTATTAAAAATTCATTTCTTTTCGTTGAAAATTAATCATTTTGTTAAAAATTCGTCTTTTTGTTGAAAAGTCATTCTTTGGCTGAAAATTTAACTATTTTTTTTATAATTAGTTGTTCTTTTGCTTGGAAATTTATTTTTTTCAGTTGAAAATTCATTTCTTTGGTTGAAAGTTTAACTATTTTAATAAAAATTTCTTTTTTTTTAGTTGCAGATTAATTTTTTAAACTGAAAACTTGAGATATTTAAATTTTTAGTTAAAAAATGATTTTTTGTTAGTTAAAAATTCGTCTTCTTGGTTGAAAATTAATTTTGTTTTTGTTGGAAATTTTTGTTTGTTAAAAATGTATCTCTTTTAGTTGAAAATTCCACTATATACTTAAAAATCTATCTATTTTGTTGAAAATTCGTCTTTTTGGTAAAATATTATTTTTCTTCTTTGAAAATTCTCGAAAATTTACCGACTTTGTTGAAAATTCTTTTTTTTTGTAAATTAATTTTTTTAACTATACCATTTCTGGTTGAAAATTTAACTATTTTGTTAAACAGTCGTTTTTTTAGGTTAAAAATTCATTTTTTTTTAGTTGAAAAATCGTCTTTTCGGTAGAACATTATTTGTTTGAAAATTCACGTCTTTCGTTTAAGAATTGAACTATTTTGTTGAAAATTCAATTTTTTATCTTAAAATTTAACTTTCCTATTTTTGGTTAAAAATTAATTTTTTTCAGTTGAAAATTCATTTCTTTCGTTGAAAATTGAGCTATTTTGTTGAAAATTCAATTTTTTATCTGAAAATTTAACTTTTCCATCTTTGGTTGAAAATTAATTTTTGTGGGTGAAAATTTATTTCTACAGTTGAAAATGTAACAATCTTGTTACTTGAAAATTTTCCATTTATATTTGAAAATTGAACTATTTGGTTGAAAATTCATCGTTTTTAGTAGAAAATCATTCTTGTATGCAAATCCATTTATTTTGGTCATCGTGAAAAATCCTTTTTATTTCCACGTTATTAAAAAAATAAAGTTTTGTCCCATGTAGAGTTCTTAAATGCTCAAGAATTTATGTTGAGCAAACATTTATAGAGCATTAAAGAGAATTTAAAGCATTCATTGTTTAAACAAATATATATCATAATTAATACATATATTTTTACAAAAAAATTCTAGAGTGAAATAAACATATACTTTTTTTAAATTACAGAGATGCTACCGGTCAGGTAATTCCGGAAAGTCAGGGAATGTCAGGGACAAAGTTAGGGAATTTTCGATAAATTACAGTTGAAATTAATTTTATTATTATGGTTGAAAATCAAAAATATTTTGTTGAAAATTAATTTGTTTTGGTTGAGGATTTAAACTATTTTGTTGAATCTTCTAAAATATATTTTTTTATTGAATTCAACTATTTTTTGTATAAAATTAAAATCCGATTTTTGGATGAAACCTAATATATATCGTTTTTCGTTGAAAATTCATCTTTTTTAGTAGAAAAATCAACTATAGTTGAATTTTCTACTAAAAAAGATGATTGGATGTAAAACTACTTTGTTAAAAATTCATTTATTTAGTGATGTTCATCATTTTAGTTTAAACCCCCTCCTTTTGTTCAAAATTTAATTATTTTGTTAAAAATTATGTTTTCTAGATGAGAATTAATTGTTTTAACTGTATTTTATTGAAAACTCGAATTTTGTGGGAGAATATTTAATCTTCTTGGTGACTAATTCATCCTTTTGGTTGGAAATTCCTTTAAAAATTCAAATATTTGGTTGAAAATTCATGCACTTTGTTAAAAATCCATCTATTTGGTTGAAAATTGATCTTTTTGGTTGAAAATGAGATTTTTCTTATTCAGAATTAATTTTTTAAACTGGAAATATAACTTCCATTTTTTGTCAAAAATTTATCTTTTTTGATAGAAATTTAATCTTCTTGCTTGAAAATTATACTATTTTGTTGAAAATTTACTTGAATTGTATCGAAAATTAATTTTTTACTGAAAATTTAACTATTCTATTTTTAGTTGAAAATTTATTTGTTTTCGGCGAACATTTAACTCTTTGTTAAAAATCCGTATTTTTTTGGTAAAAGAGTACTCTCATTAGTTGAAATTTCATCTTTTTGGTTAAAAATTAATTTCTTTGGTTGAAAATTAATTTGTTGAAAATTCGTTTGTATTTTGTTTGCAAATTTATTTTACTAACTGAATATTATCCTACTTTATTTTTGGTAGAAAATTTATTTTTTTGGTTTGAAATTCATGTATTTGGTTAAAAATTAAATTTTATTTAGTTAAAGATTCATTATTTTAGTTTAAAATTCACTTTGACTATTCCATTTTTGGTGGAAAATTGATATTTTTTGATAGAAATGTAATCTTTCTCATAAAAAATTATCTGTTTAGTAAAAAATTAAACTATTCTATTTTTGGTTAATAATTGATTTCTTTAATTGAAAAAGATTGTTTAGTTGAAAATTCGTTTTTTTTTTGTTGATATAAAATTCATCTTTTGGATTGAAAAATCCACTATTTGGACCAAATTTCATATTTTTGGTTGAAAATTCATCATTGTGATTAAAAAATAATTTCTTCGGTTGAAAAATCCTTTCGTTTTAGTTGAAAATTAATTTTTTAACTGATGATATACCTATTCCATTTTCGCTTGAAAATTTATATTTTTAGTTGTTAAATAATTAACTTTGCTGAAAACTCGTTTTTTTTTAATTCACTCTTCTAACTGCAAATTGAAATATTATATTTTTGATTTGTAATTTCATCTTTTTTAGTTTAAAATTGAATTGTTTTGTTGAGAATTCATTTTTATGGTTGAAAATTGATTGTCTCAACTAAAAATTAAATTCTTCTGTTTTTAGTTGAAAAATCATTTTTTTGTTATGAATTTTTTTTTTTAAATTGGTTCTTTTTTTGGTTGAACATTTATTTTTCTGACATTTCAACTATTCTAATTTGGGTTGAAAATTGATTTTTTGTTCGATGAAAATTCATTAACTTTGATGAAAATGAGTCTTCTTTGTTAGAAAATTAATGTTTAGGGTTGAAATTTCAACTAACTATTCGATTAAAAATTTATATTTTCAGTTTAAGATTCATCAGTTTAAGTAAAAAATTCATTTCTTTGGTTGAAAATTTATGTTTTTGACTTAAAAACACAACTACAAAGTGTTACAAACATATTTAGAAACAAAATTTATTTTGCATTAACATTATTAATCTTCTAGGTGTATGGTTGGTTTTATACCTAGAGGAATTTAGAAATGGGGATATTGTAGCAACCCTAAATAAGCTTACTGTTTAATGCGAATAATATGTTTTCTATTACTTTGACTTCTTTTATCATTTAAATTTAGCGCCCTTTCCAATTTGAAATGATGAATTTTCCCGCGAAATTTAATTAATGTAATTATTATTAATAAAAGTGGAAAATACTATTTTTTAAATCCTAATTCAAAATGCTCATTAAATTCTCAAAGCTCATAAAGTTCGAGCATATTCTCATGTTCGTGTAATACAAATACCAGACAAATACCCAACTAATAGGGCAGAGGACCCCTAGCGGCAAAAATTTTTACTACTGTTTACAACAAAAAAGACGTCACACGTCAATAAAGGAGTAAGTAAACAAAACTCGTGATCAACACCGAAAAAAGTGTCATTTAAAACGGGATTTCAACTATTTCGAAAAAAATGATTGTTCGAAAAAATATCTTGCCCCGAACCGCGAGTGACATTTTATCAGTGGGATTTATCCTAACAGTGATTCCTCTTCTATACTGGTTTGAACTCTGGGTGGTGTTGCCGGACTTGTACGAGTACGGGTCACTTTCCTACTTTTTCCACTTCTTCTTAGGAAACTTTATAGTCCTGAACGTAGTAGGTAATTTCACGTATACAGTGTTGTGCGATACGAGTACGAGACATATTATAGTGCGTTCAAGTGAAGCAAAAACGAAAAATGGTTGGAGGTTATGTTCCTCTTGTGAGTCTTTAGCACCTCCCAGATCCTGGCACTGCAATACGTGCAACACCTGCATCCTGAAACGAGATCACCACTGTATTTTCACCGGATGCTGTGTTGGTCACAAAAATCATCGCTATTTCCTCATGTTCCTGTTTTATCTCTTCCTTGGAACCGCCTACGCTTTCTCCTTCAACAACTTCTTCATCTGGGGCAGGATCCACTTTGAATTCCCGATGTCGATTTTGAAGATCGTCTTTCCACTCGCGATATTCGTCTTTGGATTTGACGGGTCGATTGAACAATTCTACTTGCTTCTCTACATCGTCACAGTGATTGGAATGCTCTTTACGGGAGCGCTCTGCGCTTATCATTTTCACCTTGTTTACATCGGATGTGTGGCGAACGAAAAGGACAAAAAGGTGTTTGCTTATGATCTGGGGTGGAAGCAGAATATTGTGGAAGTTTTTGGGGACCGCTGGTACGTCGCCTGGTTGCTGCCTTATATTAATTCCAATTTGCCACATGATGGTATCGTCTGGGACACTCCAGGTTCCTGGCAAGAAAACAGCAGCAAAACGAAGTAGTCTGCAGAAGTTTAAACTCAAGTGCAATTTTTCAAGTCCAAAAATAAAGGGAATAATAGTGAACTTTTTAATTTATAGTTAATGAAGGTCAAGAGCCTGAACAACTCTTTGTTTGTACATAATAGTCGGATTAAAAAGTACGATGAACATCAAATTCAGTTAATTGAAGTAAGAAAAATGCAGGATTTATATTTTATATTTCCACGTTATGAACTGAAGTTGTTAAATGTGTGTTAAGTGTCTAAAGTGTGTACAACGAAATACAAATAACAGGCCGTGCATAAATTATGTCAAGCTTTTTTCTAGTCAGTAATTTTTGGCGGCAACATTTTTTTTCGTGAATTTATTTAAAGATCTTCCAAAAATAACGTAATACGATTTGGTGACGATTGGGGAGAGTAAACTCTTACGGTTTTTTTATTAATTAACAAATTAGTTCAACTTTTTCAACCAACAAAGATTTTCAGCCAATAAAGAAAGGTAATTTCATTTAAAATGTTGAATTTTCAACCATATAAAAGATGAATTTTCAACTAAAAAGATTACTTTTCTATGAAAAAAGACGAATTCTGAACAAAATACATAAATTTTCAACCAATTAGTTAAATATTCAACCATGAAGATTGATTTTCCACTAAAAAGACGATTTTTTAACAAAATACATACATTATTAACCAAATAGTTGAATTTTTAACCAAGAAGGGTAATTGTTTACCAAAAAAAAATGATTTTTTCATAAAAAGAGATCAATTTTTAACCAAAAATAGAATAGTTAAATTTTTATTTAAAAAAATTACATTTCAAATTAAAAAGCACGGATTTTCTACAAAACAGTTGAATTTTCTACCAAATGGTTTGAACTGTCTACCAAATTTTTGAATTTTCAAGTAAAAAAGACGATTTCTCTGTAAAATAGTGAATTTCCAACGAAAAAGATGAATTTTCAACTAAAAATATTACTTTTCTACGAAAAAAGACGAATTCTTATCAAAATACATAAATTTTCAACCAAAAAGATTGATTTTCTATCGAAACAGATGAATTTTCAAATAAAAAAAATGAATTTTCAGACAAAACAGATTTTTCAGTCATTAACAAAAAATTTCATAAAAAATGTTGAGTTTTCAAGCCAAAAAAACAACCTCTCTACAAAACAGTTGAATTTTCAACCAAATACTTGAACACATACATTTTTAACCAAATTGTTTAATTTTCAATCAAGAAGCTTGATTTTCTATAAAAAAGACGAATTTTCAACCAAGAAAGATTTTTCAGTGATTAAAGAAAAAAATTTCATCCAAAATGTTGAATTTTCAACCAAAAAGATAAATTTAGAACTAAGAAGATTAATTTTCTACCGAAAAAGACAAATTCTCAACAAAATTCATACATTTTTAACCAATTAGTTAAATATTCAACCATGAAGATTGATTTTCCACCAAAAAGACGATTTTTTAACAAAATGCATACATTATTAACCAAATAATTGAATTTTTAACCAAGAAGGGTAATTGATTACCAAACAAAACGAATTTTTCACAAAAAGAGATCAATTTTTAACCAAAAATAGAATAGTCAAATTTTCATTACAAAAAATTACATTTAAATTAAAAAGCACGGATTTTCTAGAAAACAGTTGAATTTTTTACCAAATGGTTTGAATTGTCGACCAAATTCTTGAATTTTAAAGTAAAAAAGACGATTTCTCGGTAAAATAGTGAATTTTCAACCAAAAAGATGAATTTTCAACTAAAAATATTACTTTTCTATAAAAGAAGACGAATTCTTATCAAAATACATACATTTTCAACCAAATAGTTACATTTTTCAACCAAGAAGGTTGATTTTCTATCAAAACAGACGAATTTTCAAATAAAAAAATGAATTTTCAGACAAAACAGATTTTCCAGTCATTAAAAAAAAAAAAATTCATAAAAAAGTTGAGTTTTCAAGCCAAAAAAAACGACCTTTCTACAAAACAGTTGAACTTTCAACCAAATACTTGAACACATACATTAATAACCAAATAGTTGAATTTGTAACCAGGAAGGGTAATTGATTACCAAAAAAATGAATTTTTCACAAAAAGAGATCAATTTTTAACCAAAAATAGAATAGTAAAATTTTCATTAAAAAAAAATTACATTTCAAATTGAAAAGCACGGATATTCTACAAAACAGTTGAATTTTCATCCAAAAAGATGCATTTTCTACCAAAAAAACACAAATTTTTAACAAAATGCATACATTTCTACCCGAATAGTTGAATTTTCAACCAAGAAGATTGATTTTCCACCAAGAAAGACGAATTTTCATCCAAATACATGCATTTTGAACCAAATAGTGGAATTTTCAACTGAGAAGATTTATTTCTTATCAAAAAGACAACTTTTCATCAATTTACATAAATTTTCAACCAAATAGATCAATTTTTTAACAAAAAAATATCCGTTTTTAACCAGAAATGGAGTAAATACATTTTCATTACAAAAAATTAATTATCAATTTTAAAAAACAATTATTCTACAAAACAGTTCATTTTAACCAAAACATTGACTTTTCAACCAATTAGTTGAATCATCAGTTAAAAAATTAATTTTTAATTTAGAAAAACGAAATTTCAAAGAAGAATTGAATTTTCAACCTAAAAAGATGAATTTTGAACGAAAAATGTAATAGTTGATATTTTAAACAAAAAATATTTTAATTTAAAGTCAAAAACAGTTGAATTTAACAACAACAAAAAAATATATATCAACCAAATACTTGAATCCTCAACTTAAAGAAGATTACTTTTCAACCAAACAGTTGCATTTAAAAAAAAAGATTTTCTACGGAAAAAAAAGAATTTTAACAAAATGCATACATTTTCAAACAAATAATCAAATTTTCAGATGAGCAGATTATTTTTCTAACAAGAAAGACGAATTTTTAACAAAACACATACATTTTCAACCAAAAAGATGAATTTTTAACGAAAAATGTAATAGTTGAATTATCAACTAAACAGATTAGTTTTCAACCGAACAACTGCATTTTCAATCAACCATATTAAATTTCTACAAAAAAGACGAATTTTCAACCAAGGAGATTAATTTTCTACCCAAAAATACTATTTTCAACAAAATACATAAATTTCCAACCAAATAGTTGTATTTTCAACTTTAAAAAAATGTCAACCAAAAATCAAATAGTTAAATTTCACGTTGCAAAAATTAATTTTCAACCAAGAAACGAATTTTCAATAAAGTATTTGAATTTTCAACCAAGAGGATTATAATTTTCTACCAAAAAGATGAATTTTCAATAAAATACAGCAATTTGCAACCAAATAGTTGAGTGTTCAACTAAAAAATCTACATTTTCTACCAAAAATGGAATAGTTAAATTTTCAGTTGAAAAAATTAATTTTTACTAAAAAAAAAAGGATTTTCAACAAAATAGTTAAAATTTGGACCAAAGACATGAATTTGTAACTAAAATTGTGCATCTTCAACTGAAAAAATGAATTTTTGTGAAAGTAATTCAACTTTCAACCAAATAGTTGAATTTTCGAGTATTTTCGTTTGTTTTTCAGTGATTCGCTGACTAGAAAAAAGACTTTACATAATTTATGCACGGCCCCTACACCGAAAAAAATTCGATGTAAAATTCATCTCTGAATGATTGATTACTAGTGTAAAATTACACAAATATGATGTAAAATAACTCGGACGCAAATAAATCAGCATTCAGAGTGGAATTGTACATTTTTTTGTAAAAGGTCAGATTTTTGTGAAATCCCGTTACAAATGAGCAGAATCGTACGCGAAATTATTAAAATTTCTGCCTCTTTAGTAGGAAAAGTTTACAAGGCGAAACGGAAATTTACATGGGATGTTTTACAGTGTGATCTTTTGTTACCAAATGGAAAACAGGGTGGCTGTTTTAATCGAGGGAAAAATTCACGGTTCATGAAAATTTTTACAAATTGAAATATTTATTTATTAAATTCAATTTTCTTTAATTTGCAACAATTGAACTTTCAACTGTTGAAAATTCAATTATCAATGTTTACAATTTTCAGAATTTGAAAATTCAATTGTGTCAAATTAAAGAAAACTGAAAATTCAATTGTTGGAAATTGAATTTTCAACAGAAGAAAAATAAATTCTTGCAAATTGAAGAAAATTGAATATTCAACTGTTGAAAATTAGAGAAAAATTAATTTTCAACTGTTTAAATTTGAAGAAAGTTCATAATTGAATTATCAACTGTTGAAAATTTAATTTACAATTTTCAGAATTTGAAAATTCAATTGTTTTAAATGAAAGAAAACTAAAAATTCAATTGTTGGCAATTGAATTTTCAACTGTTGAAAATTGAATAAGATTGATAATTAAATTTTCAAGAGAAGAAAAATAAATTCTTGCAAATTGAAGAAAATTAAATATTCAACTGTTGAAAATTAGAGAAAAATTAATTCTCAACTGTTTAAATTTGAAGAAAGTTGATAATTGAATTATCAACTGTTCAAAATTCAATTATCAATTTTCTACAATTTTCAGAATTTGAAAATTCAATTGTTTTAAATTAAAGAAAACTGAAAATTCATTTGTTGGCAATTGAATTCTCAACTGTTGAAAATTAAAGATGATTGATAATTAAATTTTCAACAGAAGAAAAATAAATTCTTGCAAATTGAAGAAAATTAAATATTCAACTGTTGAAAATTAGAGAAAAATTAATTTTCAATTGTCGAAAATTGATAATTGAATTATCAACAGTAGAAACTTCGACTTTAAAATTGAAGAAAATTATAAATGGAAGAAAATTAAACAATGCGTTTTCAGAAAATGAATTTTTTTCAATTTCCAACAATTTAATTTTCAACTGTTGAAAATGCAATGATCAATTTTCTTCAGTTTTCAATATTTGAAAATTCAATTGTTTTGCGTTGAAGAAAACTGAAAGTTCAACTGTTGAAAATTGAAGAAACTTAAATATTCAAGTTTTGAAAATTTAATTTTCAACTGTTGTAAATTCAAATAATTGATAACTGAATTATCAGCCGTAGAAAAATCTAATTTTCAACAGTTGAAAAATGAAGAAAATTGAATATTCAACTGTTCAAAATTAGAGAAAATTTAATTTTCAACTGTTGAAAATTGATAATTGAATTATCAACAGTAGAATATTCGACTGGTGAAAATTAAAGAGTTGAAAATTTAATTATCAACAGTATTAGCAACTGTTGAAAATTGAATTATCAACAGTAGAAAAATCGCCTGTTAAAAATTGAATTATTAACTGTTGAAAAATTAACATGAGTTTTCAACAATTGAATTTCCTTCAATTTGAAACTGCTGAATTTATTAAATAAACATTTCAATCCATAAAACCAAAATTTTGAAAAACACCGATTTTTTCAAAAACGGGTCGCTACTGGCAAATAATGTTTTTTCGCAAATTAATAGTCATCTAATGGACATTATTTTTTATTATTTTTAATATGTCGTTTCAGATTAATAATTGTTATTTATACATCAGAATCAAACACTTTCACTTAAAAAATTTAACAATTTAAGTTTGAATTTAGCAATATGAAATTTTAACGATTCAAGGCTTGTTATTCCAAAAAATTATGTTTCAAATTGTTGAGTTTTAGAAATTTGATTTATAATTGGTCATTTCAAATGGACAGTCAAATATTGTTAAGTATTAAAAAATTATTCTTTTTTTAACTAAAAAATTTCCAATTGAATGGGTTTAAAATGAAATATTTTAGACTGAAAGAGAATTTGAATAGGATTTGAAATTGAATACAAGCGTTTTTATTTGAAATTATTTTTAAATTAAAAATAGTTTATAACATTTCAATCCGACGTTTACATTTTTTTAAGTACTAATGCTTTCGAATTGAAACAGTTCAATTTTCAGCGTTAAAATCTATAAATTGTTTAATTTTGAACAGATTTAGAATCATCTTCTAAAATCAATAATTGTTAAATTTCTAATACTTGAACTACCCTGCCTATTTTAAAAGTCAATTATTAATTTATATTTTTACATTTGATTAATTTAAAACTGTTTTTATCAACAATTTTCAATTTTTAATTATTTAAGTCTTCAAAACTGCATTTAAAAATGCTTTAGATTGTAAATGTACGATTAAAAATGAACACCTAAAATGGAAAAATATTGAAATAAAATATTTTACAATTACGCATTGTAAACTGAATTATTTCATAATTGAAAGAATTAAAAATTGAACTCAGCCTTAAAAAAAAAAGTTGAAATCAAACTTATTTTAAATTGCATTATATCACGTGATATTTTCAGTGATCGGATAGATTTCTCTTCTAAAAATTTGTAAAATTCCCGATCGAAAAATAAAATTGTCATTTCTTTGTCTCACAAAATTCCCGGTCCAGCGGCCACCCTGGAAAACTATATTTAATTTACAATTAATGATAGTAATCGAGATGTAATTAATTTAATTATAATTTCCAAAGTCTAATATATAAAACGCACTTGTACGCAAAATATGGAAATGTCTGCTGTGTGATAAATGTGAAAAAAGTGTGCAAAGTACTACACGATTTTCTGTGATATAAACTTTGTATGAGAAAATGCACGTTCTACCTCCTAAATAAGGAAAAAAAACATGATTAAACACAATAAATATGGAGTGATCAGTATCTATATTCTCTAAATGCAATTACATGGTCAAAGAACTGTAGAGCTTGTAGCAATTTACAATTACTGCATCTTATTATTTTGGAATGTTCGTAAAATAAAATATGTTCGTAAGTTAGTGAATACGCATTGCTCACAGATATGGGTATCGACGGTCCCAAATGCTAGGTTATTTGATAAGGGTCAAGGCACAACACACTACATTGTTTAACAACTAGCTGAAAAGCGGTTTCCAACTACTTTTCTACGTAAAAAAGTTACCGCTTTACTTGGAAAAACAAATTTAATCTCGAAACTACTATATAAAGATAACCCTTTTGCCGTTTAATACAAAAAATATTGACAAATACATATTTAAATACTTTTTTGAAAATTTAATACGTAAGTAACTCGATAATATTGGTTTAAAAAAATCTTAACTACACACTCAGCCGCACATTACTTGACGAACGAAGTCTTCGTAGTTGATGTTACCTTGCGAATCTTCGTGACCTGCGAGTAAAGTTTCGACCTCCTCGTCACTCAGTTTTTCACCTGAAACATATCATTTAAATTAATCCAATAAACGTCAGACTTCACAGAACAAAATGCCCTAAAAAAAGTCGAACTTTTTAGAAAAAAATTTGACTTTTAACCCGAAAACTGAATTTTCAACAGAAAATGTTAATTTTTAATCAAAGAAAGATAAATTTTCAAACATATAGTTGAATTTGCAACGAAATAGTGGAACTTTCTAGCAAGAGACTAATTTTTAGCAAAAAAAAAGTTTAATTTTTAATCAAATAGTTTTTTTCAACCTAAAAAGACGAAAGTTCAAAACAAAAAGACGAATTTTCATTCAAGAAAAATTGTTCAGTCAAAAGGAAAAAAATTCAACCAAATTGTTAAATTTTCTACAAAACAGTTGAATTCACAAAAAAAGTATTTAGAAAAAATAGGACTTTTAACCCGATAAGATGAATTTTCAACAAAAATATTAATTTTCAACCATGAAAGATTAATTTTCAACCAAGAAAGCTAAATTTTCAACCAAGAAAGATGAATTTTCAACCAAATAGATGAATTTTCAAGCAAACCGTTGCATTTACAACAAAATAGTGGAACTTTCAAGCAAAAGACTAATTTTTAACAACAAAAAGACTAATTTCTAATCAAATAGTTGAATTTTCAACCTAAGTAGATGAATGTTCAAAACAAAAAGACGATCTTTCAACCAAGAAAAAAATTCAACCAAATTGTTAAATATTCTACAAAACAGTTGAATTTTCTACCAAAACAGATCAATTTTTAGTAAAAAAAAAAAGACGAATTTTTAAGCTAAAACGTCGAATTATGTATTTAGAAAAAAATAGGACCTGCATTTGCAACCAAATAGGGGAACTTTCAAGCAAAAGACTAATTTTTAACAAAAAAAGTTAAATTTTTAACCATAAAGGATTTGTCAGTCATAAAATAAAAAAATTCAACAAAATTGTTAAATTTTCAAGCTAAAAAGGTAATTTTTCTACAAAAGAACTGAATTAAAAAAAAATTTAATTTAAAAAAAATTGTCAACTGTGCATTTACAACTAAATAGTGAAACTTCCAAGCAAGAGACTAATTTTTAATAAAAAAAGTTAAATTTTTAATCAAATAGTTGAATTTTCAACTAACAAGGATTTTTCAGTTAAAAATCAGAAAAAAATTCAACCAAATTATTAAATTTTTAAGTCATAAAGAAAATTTTCTACCAAAAGAGATAAATTTTTAACCCAAAAAAACGAATTTTTAACAGAATAGTTGAGGTTTTAATCTTAAAAGTCGATTTTTTAAAGAAAAAATTGAACTGAAAAGATGAATTTTTAACAAAAATGTTAATTTTAAACAAAGAAAGATGAAATTTAAACAAAAAGTTGCATTTACCACCAAAAAAGTTGAATTTTTAACAAAAAAAAGAAAAGATCAAAATTCTACAAAAAGAGATGAACAATAATTTTAACCAAATTGTTGATTTTTTAAGCAAAAAAGGCGAATTTTCCGCAAAAATATTGAACTTGTAACCCGCAATAATGAATTTTTAACAAAAAAGTTAATTTCAAACCAAATAGTTGAATTTTCAACAAAAAAAGATGAAATTTCAAAACCAAAAAGACGAATTTTCTAGAAAAATAGTTGAATTTTCAAACAAAAAAGATGAATTTTCAACCAAGAAGATTCATTTTTTACCAAAACAGACTAGTCTTCAACTAAAAAAACCAACTTTCAACCAAAAAGGAAATAGTTAAATTTTCAGCTAGAATAATTAATTAAAACAAAAATTTAGCCAGAGATAAATCTCCAACCAAGAATGAAAATTTTAACCGAATTCTCAATAAAAAAGGTGTTAATTTCCACCAAAAAAGGCGAATTTTCAACAAAATAGTTGAATCCTCAACAAAACCAGATTAATTTGTAATCAAACAGTTGCATTTTTAACCAAAAAAGATGAAATTTCTACCAAGAGATGAATTTTCAAACAAGTAACGTTTCGCAGTTCTGAAAAAAAATTTCAACCACATTGTTGAATGTTTAAACGAAAAAGACGAATTTTCTACAAAAGACTTCAATTTTCAACCAAACAGTTGAATTTTCTACCAAAATAGTTGAATTTTGACCACAAAAAGACGACTTTTCAACAAACTAGTTGAATTTTCTGCCAAAAAGGACTAGTTTTCAACTAAAAAAGATCCATTTTCAACCAAAAATGAAATAGTTAAATTTTCAGTTCAAGAAATTAGTTTTCAACGATAAAAAATAAACCAATTTTCAGCCCAAAAGATGAATTTTCAACAAAAAAATGGAATTTTTAACAAAGTAGTTGAACTTGCAACCAGGTAGTTAAATTTTCAACCAATAAATATGAATTCTCAATGAAACATGTGTTAATTTAAAATCAAAAGCAGTTAAATTCAACCAAAAGAGGCGAATTTTCGACAAAATAGTTAAATCCTCAACTAAAAGAGATTAATTTTCGACCAAACAGTTACATTGTGAAACCAAAAAGATTTAAATTTTGAACTAAGAAAGATTTAGCAGTCCTGAAAAGAAAAAATGTTCAACCGCATTGTTGAATTTTTTTAGCGGAAACGACGAATTTTCTACAAAAGACTTCAATTTTTAACAAAAAAGATTTTTAGCCAACAAGGATGACTTTGACTTTTTTTACATATAATGAAATAAGTGTTTGTTATAGATGTAAAAAATGAGCCATTTCATTTTTTATTGGCCAACAATTTTTAAAGAAAACAAAACCATAAATAAACTAATTTTTAATTTTTTGCGAACATAAGTCTTCTTTGTAATCTTTTAAAATCTTTATGAATGCGTTGAAATCTCTTGAAGAACTTAAAATCTTTGCGAATTCGTTGAAATCTCTTAAAGTACTTCAAATATTTGTGAAATCTTTTGGAATCTTTTTAAATTTTTGTAAAATATTTGAAATCTTTAAAATCCTTGAAATCTGACATTTGTATGAAATCGTCTGTGTTCGTTTGAAATATTTAAAATCTTTGGAATCTAGTGTACTGTACCCTTTTTGAAATCTTTGGAATTCTTGTATTCTTTTGAAATCTTCTGTATTCATTTGAAATAATTAAAATATTTTTAATCTGTGTAAAATCTTTAAAATATAGTTTACCTTTTTGAAATCTTTTGAGTTTTAAAATCTTTGGAAATGTTCGAAATCTTTGAAATCTGGCGTACACGGCTTTTTCAAATCTTTGAAATCCTTGAAATCTTTATGAAATGTTCGAAATCTTTGGGAAATTTTTGTGAAATCTTTTGAAATATTTGTACAATTTTTCTTAAATCTTTGTTCGTGAAATACTGTTTATTCGTTGAAATCATTGAATTATTTGCAACCTTAGTGAAATCTTTTCAAATGTTTCGAAACCTTTTGAAATCGTTTCAACTCTTCGAAATGTTTTAAAAGCTTTGTGAAATTGTTGTGAAATATTCTAACTCTGGTGTAACCGTTTTTAAAATTTTTTTGAAATCCGTGAAATCTTTGTAAAATGTTCAAAATCCTTTTAAAAATTTTAAAATCTTTTAAATTATTTCTGAAATTTTTCTTAAATCTTTAGTAATGTTTTGTAATCTGGTGTACACTCAAAAACCGAGTAGTGAAACCCTTGAAAAATCCGTTATATGGCCATGGCTCATTCTAATTCAGAAACTGAAATAACATCGAAATTTTCAACTAATAATTTTTATAATTTACAAGCTGAATATCACAAAAAATGTATACGTCAACATTCTATATTAACGGAGACGAAATAAAAAACTTACAGAATTATTCACAATATTAAAATCTGTCCATTGCAATCTATAAAATAATTGGTAAAGTCTACAAAAAAAATACCTAGAAATCTCTTTATTTATTCTGTAATAAGCTATTTCATTTTTTATTGGACAACAATTTTTAAAGAAAACAGAACCATAAATGAACAAATTTTTATTTTTTTGCGGACATAATAAGTCGTCTTTGAAATCTTTGAAATTTCTGTGAAATCTTTAAAAAAAATTGTAAAATATTTGAAATGACTTGAATAAAAATAAATAGTTTAAATAATTTGAATTAAATTTTAATTAGTTTAAATAAAAAACTTTTCAGTAGTAAGATTTCTTCTAAACGAGATGTTTCTTTCATTATTAGACTAGAAGATTTAAATTACTCTTCGCATTTCAATAATATAATTATTTTAAAAGAAAAAAAATTTAATTCACGGTTCTCGTGAAAAATTCAAGGAGAATTCCAGGTTTTCAAGGTCGCTGGACACCCTGGTATTTCCAAATAATTTTCGAAGATGGTTATTATTCTGAGGAAAAATATTTTACCAAGAGTTGTAAGGAGATGTCTGAGTTCAGCAGAAGAAATGAAGCCATTTCCGTCCTTGTCGAAATGACGTAAACCCTCAATAAAGTCGTCAGCAGTATCAGATGTGCGTGCTTTGCTAATTGCCTGGTAAATTGGCAGGAAAACTTCGAAACTGATTCTTTCGTCAGGTTTGTGCTGATGCGTGAATTTCTTCACGTCAGATTCGGTCGGATTTTGTCCCAGGGCGCGCAGAGCGTCGCCAATTTGTGCAACGTGGATCTTTCCATCACCGCGGCTGTCGAAAAGCTGGAAAGCTTCCTGGAACTCTGAAAAATAAACATTTTTATTATTTCACTCGCCTTGAGATTTACAATCAAAATTCTTTAAAAATTCGGCCTTTACTGTGATCAATTTTTCTGTTTACAAAAATAATCAGGGTGGCGATTCGACGGACGATTTCAAATTCCCGGTCGAGTTTTTTAATTTTCACAGCAAAACATTGCAAAATAAATAAATTGTGAAAAAATGCTTATATTTTCCACTAAAAAATATCAATTTTTTACGAAAAACATATTTTTACAAAAAATAGAATAGTTAAATTTTAAACCAAAATGATGAATTTTCAACCAAAATGATGAATATTTAACAGGAACACTTGAATTTTCAACAAAAAAGATGAATTTTTAAACAAGAAGATTAATTTTAAAATAAAAAGATTAATTTTCTACCAAAAAATACATGAATTTTTAACGAAATAGTTGATTTTTTAATGAATGAAGACCAATCTTCAACAGAAAAAGTTGAATTTTCAACAAAAAAATTAATTTTGACTAACAAAGATAAATTGTCAACCAAAACTTAAATGATTAAATTTCAAGTAAAAAAAATTAATGTTTAACCAAACAGATGAATTTTCAACTGCAACTATGGAATTTTCAATTGGAATAAGTTAAATGTTTAATTTAAAAAATTACTTTAAAAAAAAAACTAACTTTCAAAAAAATATTTACATTTTCAAACAAAGTGATGAATTTTCAAATAAAATTGTAAATATTTAACTGCAATAGTTGAATTTCAAACCAGAAAAATGAATTTTTAACTGAAATGATGAATCTTTAACTAGAATAATTGAATTATTGACCAAAAAGATTAATTTTCTACCAAAAAATACAATTTTTCAAGAAAATACATGAATTTTTAACGAAATAGTTGAATTTTTAATGAAAGAAGACAAATCTTCAACTGAAACAGTTGAATTTTCAACAACAAAATTAATTTTTACTAACAAAGATAAATTGTCAACCAAAACTTAAATTTCAAGTAACAAAAATTAATGTTTAACCAAACAGATGAATTTTTAACAACAACCATGGAATTTTCAATTGGAATAAGTTAAATTTTCAGTTGAAAAAATTACTTTTAACAAAAAAAACTAACTTTCAAGAAAATAGTTACACTTTCAAACAAAGTAATGATTTTTAAAATAAAATTGTAAATATTTAACTGCAATAGTTGAATTTTAAACCAGAAAATTGAATTTGTAACTGAAATGATGAATCTTTAACTAGAATAATTGAATTTTTGACAAAAATATTAATTTTCAACCAAGAAGATTCATTTCTACCAAAAAAAGACGAATTTTCAACTAAAAAAAAAAAAAATAATTTTTCAACCAAAAATTGAATAATTAAATTTTTAGTCCAAACATAAATTTTCAACCAAAGAGATGAATTTTTAACAGGAACACTTGAATTTTCAACCAAAAAGATGAATTTTTAGACAAAAAAAATCATTTTCAAATAACAAGATTAATTTTCTACCAAAAAAATATAATTTTTCAAGAAAATGCATGAATTTTTAACGAAATAGTTTAATTTTTAATGAAAGAAGACAAATTTTTAACTAAATAGTTGACTTTTGAACTAATAAAATAATCATTTTCAACCGAAAATGGAATAGTAACATTTTTAGTTGAAAAAAAAATGTTAAACCAAACATAAGAGTTTTCAACTAGAACAATGAATCTTCAACTAAAATAGTTGAATTTTCAAACAAATAAAAAATTAAGTTTTACTAACAAAGATAAATTGTCAACCAAAACTTAAATAATTAAATTTCAATTAAAAAAATGAATGTTTAACCAAACAGATGAATATTCAACTACAACTATGGAATTTTCAATTGGAATAAGTTAAATTTTCAGTTGAAAAAATTACTTTTAACAAAAAAAACTAACTTTCAAGAAAATAGTTACACTTTCAAACAAAGTGATGAATTTTAAAATAAAATTGTAAATATTTAACTGCAATAGTTGAATTTTAAACCAGAAAAATCAATTTTTAACTGAAATGATGAATCTTTAACTAGAATAATTGAATTTTTTACCAAAAGAGTTTAACTTTCAACCAAACAATTTTATTTCCAACCTAAAAGATGAATTTTTAACTAAAATGATAATTTTTTAACTGTAATACTTGAATTTTTAACCGAAAAGAAGAATTTTTAAACAAGAAGATTAACTTTCAAAGAAACAGATAATTTTCTACAAAAAAAAACGATTTTTTAACAAAATACGTGAATTTTCAACGAAATAGTTGAATTTTCAATTAAAAAAGACCAATTTTCATCCAAATTGTTGAATTTTGAACTAAAAAAGATCAATTTTCAACCAAAAATGAACACTTAAATTTACATTTGAAGAAATTAATCTTCAACCAAACCGATGCACTTTCAACTAAAACGATGAACCTTCAACTGGTATAGTTGAATTTTATGCCAAAAAGATGAATTTTCTACCAAAAAAAAAGACAAATTTTCCAAAAAGTACATAAATTTTCAGACTTAGTCGCATAAATTTACAAAAAGTAGCATCAAATTTTTAAAGATGATGAAAAAAACAGTATTAGACACTGAATTAGACACTAAAAAAAATTGCTTCAGGTGGCTGTTTTCAGTTGGTTCTTTTGAATTTTTTAAATCGAAATTTCCGAATGAGGAATAATTTAAATTCTAGAAATTTATTTCTCAAGGAGAAAATTTAAATTGTACATCATTCTTTAATAATAAAAGCAACAATTCTGTTCTTAACTTTTTGACCACATGTTTTGAAAATGACAAAAGGATTCTATTCATAAAACCTTTGAAACAGTTGAATTTTCAACAAAATTGTGGAATTTTCAGTTTAAAAAATTAATTTTTAACAAATTAAACACGCATTTTCTACAAAATAGATGAACTGTTTACTAAAATGTTGAATTTTCCAGTTAAAAAAATGAGTTTTCTACAAAAGAGATGAATTTTTAACCCGAAAATATGAATTTTCAAGAAAAAAAGTCAATTATCAACCAAACAGTTCAAGTTTCAGCATTTTTTAATTTTCAATATAAAAAATTTATTTTGAAATAACAACAAACGAATTTTCAACAAGAAATTATTTTTCAACAAAATAAATACATTTTTAACCAAGAATGAATAATTTTCTAATAAAAAAGTCCTATTTTCAATAATGATATCAAAATTTTCAAACAAATTGATGAACATTAATTTTCAACGAAAAAAAACAAACAATTTTCTTCAAAACAGTGGAATTTTCAACCATATAGTTGATTTTCCTACTAAATTGTAGAATTTTCCAGCCAATTAAACCAGTTTTCTACTAAACAGTTGAATTTTCAACAAAAATGTTGAACTTTCAGTTTAAAAAATTAATTTTTTACAAATTAAACACGAATTTTCTACAAAACAGATGAATTTTTAACGCGAAAATATGAACTTTCAACAAAAAGGTTCATTTTCAACCAAACAGTTGAAGTTGCAACAAATTTTTAAAATTTTTTTGTTTTAAATTAATTTTTAAATAACAAAAAACGTATTTTCAACCAAATAAATACATTTTCAACCAAGAAGAATAATTTTCTACTAAAAATGACGAATTTTCAGTAAATTGTAGAAAAATTTTGAAATAAATAGTTGAACATTAATTTTCAAAGAAAAAAAATTACTTTTCTACAAAACAGTGGAATTTTCAACTAAATAGTTGAATTTTCTACTAAATTGTAGAATTTTCCAACATATAAAACGAGTTTTCTACTAAAAAGTTCAATTTTCAACAAAATTGTTGAACTTTCAGTTTAAAACATTAATTTTTTACAAATTAAACACAAATTTCTGCAAAACAGATGAATTTTCAACCCGAAAATATGAACTTGCAACAAAAATTTTTAATTTTCAGTTTGAAAAATTAATTTTTAAATAACAAAATAAATATATTTTTAACCAAGAAGAATAATTTTCTACTAAAAATGACGAATTTTCAAAAAAATTTCAAACAAATAGTTGAACAATAATTTTCAACGAAAAAAAAATGAATTTTCTACAAAACAGTGGAATTTTCAACTAAATAGTTGAATTTTCTACTAAATTGTAGAATTTTGCAGCCAATTAAACGAGTTTTCTACTAAAAAGTTGAATTTTCAACAAAATTGTTGAACTTTCAGTTTAAAAAATTAATTTATAACAAATTAATCACGAATTTTCTACAAAACAGATGAATTTTCAACCCGAAAATATGAACTGTCAACAAAAAATTTCATTTGCAACCACACGGTTGAAGTTTCAACAAAAATGTTTTATTCTCAGTTTAAAAAATTAATTTTTAAAACACAAAAAACGAATTTTCAACAAAATAAATAAATTTTTAACCAAGAAGAATAATTTTCTACTAAAAATGACGAATTTTCATTAAATTATACAAAAATTTTCAAACTAATATTTGAATTTTTAAATTAAAAAAGATAAATTTTCAACGAAAAATGAATTTTTAAATTTCTTTCCAATTCATTTGAATTTAACTTGAATTTGTTTCAAGTTTTATGAGTTTATCTTGAATTTGTTACCCTTTGAGCGCGAAAGGGTAACACATTTGTTTAATTTTCAGTTAAAAAAATTAATTTTTAAATAACAAAAAACGAATTTTCAACAAAATAAATACATTTTTAACCAAGAAGAATAATTTTATACTAAAAATGACGAATTTTCAATAAATTATACAAAAATTTTCAAACTAATATTTGAATTTTTAAATTAAAAAAGAAAAATTTTTAACGAAAAATGAATTTTTAAATTTCTTTCCAATTCATTTGAATTTAGCTTGAATTTGCTTGAAGTTTTAAGAGTTTATCTTGAATTTGTTCGCCTTTGAGCGCGATAGGGTAACACATTTGTTTAATTTTCGGTTTAAAAAATTAATTTTTAAATAACAAAAAACGAATTTTCAACAAAATAAATAAATTTTTAACCAAAAAGAATAATTTTCTACTAAAAATGACAAATTTACAATAAATTATACAACAATTTTCAAACAAACATTTGTTACCTTTCGAGAGGGACTGTGAAGCCACGAATTTTCAACAAAATAGTAAAAGTAATCAGGAATCATTGTTATTTAATATTATATTCCAATTAAAAAAAATTGCTAGACATTTCCAGGTTGGACAGACACCCTGACACCTCATTGTCGAAACAAGAAAAACTAAAATATACACATGAATCACTCCTTTTCTTTACCATCCATTGATGACATCATTCGATTCGTCAGCTCTTGATAGCTACACCCGTACATTTTTACAACTTTTCTCGACAAACGTCAAACGAAATTTCTTTTCTAAACTCCACAAAGGGCAACTAAATTAACCTCAAAAAAAATGTCAACTCCAAAATTGCCAACTCTACACAGACACACGACAATGAAAAAAAAGGGAATTTCGTCGATTTTTCTGTTTGTTTTTGAACGAGTTCTGGGATTAGGTAAAAGATGATTGCGCGTCGAATGTCAAATTGCGACTAAAATCGGCAAAGTTGGAAAAAATCGAGAATGGTCACCGAAGGACCGTGAACTGCATACCGACGTTCACTTTCAAATCGAGGGCCATAAAAGGTAGTCCTGATGCGAATGCTGTACCGAGCTGTGTCTAAAAAGGCGAAGATACTCTTGACCTGAATTAAACGTCAGAAAAAAGTGCCCCTCTTTGATACCGATACCGAGGTTCAACTTCTTTGTGTCCATTCACTTACCGGCCAGCTGATCCTCGGAATAAGAACCCTGCGAACATCAAGAACGATTCCACTTTAGAACACTTCTTTCTTTTCCAAAATTTCGAGAAAAAAACACCAAAATACTGACCATTTTCTCGCTGGATGTCCGTAACAAGAGGTTACTATAACCTATCTTCCCTGCGCTTCCTTCTACACTGATCGTGACTCGAGTCGTTTCTAAACCGGAAGTGAGTCAACGACGTGGTATGCGGCGAGGAGTGGAGACAGTGGTGTCGAATTTCCATTCAAATTCACTCTTTTCTTTTTAATCCTAATTATATTTTCCGAGGTGGAGAAAGTAGGGTTGGATTGTTAAATCCTGATTGAATGGGATTCAATCGATTCCAGAATTGAAGTGTCGGTTGAGTGCGAGTGTGGGAATATTATCTAAATTATTGAAAGCGAATGAAAAACTACATTGTCGGCGTTGGAGTCAAAATAAATACTGAAAGCGTCATTATTTTATTTTTAAAACCCGGAAGTAATTAATGCTGATTTATTAGTGATCTGTAGAGCCAACATAATTTATTTCTTCTAATTTTATACTTGCAGATTTTCAGAATCAACTTAATAATAGGATTTAATCAGAGTTTGGTAGTAACACGTTACCCGGAACGTTACATTTTTTA